>JAASGH010000055.1:0-95699 GCA_023334155.1 Globisporangium heterothallicum | reverse complement strand
TCTCAGCAGAGTACCGCGTCCCAATTTCATCCAATCCGACTCACAGCGTCTACTTCTGTCCAATCGATGAGACGTTGCTGTCGTCGTATTGGCTGCTTTTTGCTTGGGTATGGCTCAGCTCGGCTCGGCTAGATTTGGTCGAAAGTGGGAGTGTGCAGTCAGTGCTCGCTTCTTTCCGAAAGCGAGCAAAGTATGCTGACCAGTATTTCCGGTTGATCAATTAACG
This sequence comes from Globisporangium heterothallicum, assembly GCA_023334155.1. Classification (NCBI taxonomy): domain Eukaryota; phylum Oomycota; class Peronosporomycetes; order Pythiales; family Pythiaceae; genus Globisporangium; species Globisporangium heterothallicum. The sequence continues at coordinate 95,473 of JAASGH010000055.1, read as the reverse complement.
AAAGAGAATAATATCACTTATTTCCGACAATTACTCTAAAGATCGGAAATATTTGGCACATATAGTTCATGAAAATGCCAAAACAGTCACTCAAACTAGTGCAATCGTGCTAATCTCCGAATGCACAATACAGAAATGTGCCGAACTTATGGAATGGCCCTACATTTTTCATGATAAACATTTTTTGTCGATTCCGATCGAGATTTTGGACGATATTGCACTGACTTTAGTCATTTCGAAATGTTGATTGTACTGTGTTTTGTTTTGGTCAACCATTCATTTCTGAGAATATTAAGCTCCAATAAGTTTGCTCAAATATGTAATATTGTCGTTTTTCAACAATTGGATGTCGATTTTCAATGTTTTCTGCTCCTTTTTGTCCACAGGATGCCACGTCACAATCTCATTCTTGGATATATTTGGCCAATCAAACGCGAGGTTGTCGAACTCGCTTGGCTCGGAATCAGACATCGTCAGGCTCAGATCGGTGCGAGTTCGTGAGCATGGATTCCGAGCTGGAGCATTCGGACTGGTCAGTTTTAATTTTGCATACGAAAGCGCTCCTTTCATTGTTGCTGCGGTGTCATCATCCATCATCACCATTGCGGATCGTCTAACGCGTGGCCGCCCGCCCCTTGGATCTTAAAGCGCTCGCAGGAGCAACACGATGAACGGTTTCGACTCGTTCTTCCCGAGCAACTCGACGCCGCGCAACCCCTACCGCCACGCAGACTACAAGCGTCCACGCCAGCCGCAGTCCAAGCAGGACCGCTTTTTCGTCGTCGTTGGCACGCTCGTGTGCTTTACGCTGTTTGTGTTTTGGCAGGGCATGCCGACGATCCAAGAGCCCAACGCGCTCTCGATCGACTCGCAGGCCGCCGCGGCAGCGGCAGCGCTCTCTGGTGGGGAGAATGCGAATGCCGCAGGGACGCCGAAATCCAGACCTCGACTGAAAGGTGCTCAGGTCGCCGCGCTGTCGACTTCTCCGCTGAGTTTCAAGGTCATGACGTTCAATTTACGGTTCGCGGGGGGAAACGATGGGTGGAATAGCTGGCGCTACCGCAAGGACCATGTCGCAGACCTGATCAATCGGTATCACCCCGCGATCATGGGGACCCAGGAAGGACTGAAAGACCAACTCGCTGAGCTGGCGTCGCTCTTGGAGCACCCCTACGCGCGTTTCGGCGTCGAGCGCGAGGAAAACGGCGAGTTCGAGCAGATCTTTTATGACCAGACGGTGCTGGAATTGCTGGACAGTGGCGATTTCTGGCTTTCCGAGACACCGGATGCGTTTGGCACGAAAGGGTGGGATGCCGCGTGCGTTCGGCTCGTGACCTGGGGCAAATTCCGCATCACGGCGACAAAGCAAGAACTCTATTTCTTCAACACCCAGTTGGATCACGTCGGTCCAGATTCTCGTGCCCAAGGTTCTCGCTTATTGTGGCAGCGCATCAAGGCGATCACCAAGTCGAACGATGCGCCACTGTTCCTTGTCGGCGACTTCAACACCTATCGCCACACGAGTACCTACAGCTACTTCACGACGGACTCCGACGGACCCAGACTCTTGGAGGCGTGGAAAGAAGCCGACAAGCAAATCGGTACGGTGTCGTACACGTACCACGGCTGGGCGGGGGTCGACAACGACGGGGAGCGCGGTGCCGTCGTCGCTGCGAACCACATCGATTGGATATTCTACCGTCCGCAGATGCACGTGCTTTCGACCGAAGTGATCACCGAGTCCCGCGATGGCCGGTATCCGTCGGATCACTACCCCATCCAAGCCGAGTTCCTGTTCCCGAGTCCAGCAGATCTCCCCCCACCGTCGTCTCCATGATAGCCCAAAGAGTGTGGTGAATACCGGCGTGAAAGAGAGAGGGATAGTTTGCACTAGCTACACAGCACAGAGAGAGAGAGAGAGAGAGAGCAGGTTGGAAATGGCGCAGGGGACATTTGGTGCAGCTGGGTGTTTTAAAAGCTTGTATACAGTATATATATGGTATAGACTCGGAGCTTGCTGAGGTCGGTGTTTGTTGTCATCTATGCGCTACTCGTATAGCATGGGAGCGGCTTCCCGGGTCCATGACGAAGCACAACGGTGTCGAGCGCTACACTCTCGTAGCCGCGAGTGAAGTCGCCCAAGATGCGCAACGACGTTAACGCCGACAGCACGCTCACGAACTCGCATTGGGTCGGCTGCGTCCACGGTAAGATGATGTTCTTCGGGTCTTTCACCCACCCAGCGAGTTCATGGAGCGGCAATCGGAACTGGGTCGTCGAGCCGTCGTAGGTGAACACGTTGTCCAGCGGCATCGCCAACGTCACCCCAGCGTTCACGTTGCACGTGCTGCACTCGAGCACCGCGAGGTTGCCGCGACCATAGAGATTCAGGTTTTCCTTGTCGAAGCTCCCTTCCGCCGAGGAGAGCACAAAGTCGAGACTGCCGCCGTACGCGGCCCACTGGTTCCCCAGGAACTTGTCGGGGGCGGAGAAATACCACAGCATCGAGTCATCGCCCGTGTCGCTTCTCCGATGGATGACAGCGTCGGTGCCGTAGATGTAGTAGCTCATGAGTCGTCCGCGGGAAATGGGCTGGAAACTCGGACGCGCGTTGCCGTTCGACACGAGTTTCCAGTTGTCCACGCCCCGATCAAACGTGCTGGCCACGAGACCTTCGTTGGTTGTGATCACGATGATCCCTTCTTTCGACGTGTCGACGCCATTCGTCATGGTGTAGCGAAACTCGGCATACTATACTCGATCGATATGGGATGCACACAGAACGAAGACATGGTGAGCGCATCGAGACGACACTACGAGTCCTCCATACAGCATTAGGGGAAACAGGGAGTACTTTCGAGTTGATGGGCGGTCCACCGTATATCGATCGCACAAAGATAATGCGGTTTTTCGATCCCGTGACGACGGTCGGCACGCTTGTGATCGGGGTGACATCCTTTTTCGGATCATACCTGCCAACGCACACACGCATCCAGATATGAGCGAAATGACCAGCACAACCCCAGCGCTGCGGCTGCGCATGTGTAGAGACCCGAAAACGAACCCGTAGGAGCTAAACACTTGAGACAGCTGGTAAATTTGACCGTTTTGAGGCAACGACGTGATCGTCGCTGTCAGCTGCGAAGCCGCGAGGTTAGTGCGTATGGTCTACCTATCGGTGAATGTGTGTGTGTGTACGTACCGAGGCGCCGTCGTAGTTGAAGCCTTTGAGCGTGACCACTTCTTCTTCCCCAGGGTCTACATGGTACACTAAGCTCCGCGCAATCGGACTGTGCTCAATCGGTCACACACGAACGAGCACACTCAGAGCAATGGACAGCGGATCCGGGACTGCGACTCTAGCAGCATAAACGTACGTGTCTGCAGCAGCTAGCGACGCCAGCACTACGCAATAGGAAAGGAACGCGAGCATGCTATACGCTGCAGCGCCATTGCGTCCGCGCCGCCTCCGCAGCTCCATCATGGCGCTCACTTCGATACTCGCTCTTGTCATTTGCAGACTTCGTGATCCATCGCGTCGTTTCAGGTCATCGACAGGTACAGTGTACCGGCACTAGTGGCACAGCAGCACTTGACACTAAGTGCGACTTGAGATGACTAAGTACGCGGTTCGTTTGAGTTTGAAAAAAAGAAGTGGTTAAGTGCGTTGCGGTCATTTGCCCAGAAAAGACTGGAAGAGCTCCAATTTGCTCCAATTTGCTTGGAAGGATGGCGAGAGGTGGCGCTGCGGCGATCGCGCATGCGCATGCGCTGGACACGATGGAGACGCACGCGATCCGCGAGAAGCAGAGGACCACGTACAACGCCACGCTCGGCTCGTTCGCGTTTTTCCTCTTTGTGGTGCTGGAACTCACGCTCCCATCGCCCTGGAAAGTGCTGAATGGCGAGTGGAGCAGCTCGATTCTGCCGAGTCTGACGGCGCTAGGCGGTAAGCAAAGAGAGCGATCAGCAGTTCCCTTTCTCTCTCTAGTGTGGGATATATACGTATATATGTGGTAGAATGAAGGATGGTGGTGCCTGATGTGACTCTGTACCCTGTTCGCATTCATTGGTTGTAGCGCATGTCGTGCTGGTGCTCTCGGCGATCCTTGCGTTGAAGTGCGCGCAAGTGCAAGGCGAAGAGCTTTTGCGGGAGTTTAATGCCAAGGTATGTCTACATGTGTGTCGTTATGTGCGTATCTGCTGGTGCGATATTGACAAAGAGATGTGGGTTTGTGTCTTCGCAGTACTTGGGGGTGCGGAGAGCGGCGCCACCCAGTCCAGAACCAGTGGATCGCGCCGCGGCATGTATGTGCTCTTCATGCGTCCAGTCTACTGCGTGCTCCAGACGCCTGACTTTTGCTGGCATCCTTTTATTGCTCCGATTTTAGTGAACGAGGTGATGACTTTCAAGTCGCTGCGCACGATTTCACCCGTGACGAAAGCGAGTTCGACATCATCGGGAGGAGTCAAGCAACGCTCTTTCTTCGACCCCGCGCCAGTGAAGACCGTCGAGGACGGAAAGGCGTATTTGCGTAAACTCCAGCAATCGCAAAAGCATCGCGAGGTACGTCAACTGCGCCATATCGCTCTCTGTGTGTGAGAACCCTGTTGTTTGACATGAGTATTGCTGGCAGGAGGAAGAATCGATGCAGTCGTCCACTTTTGGCGTCGGGACTACTTTCCAGAACGACGGCTTTGGGATCTATGGGAATGCGTCCATGGTGCCACGTGTGTACCAGGCGTCGGGCTTTGATCCGTACATCCAAGAGAGCACGAAAGAGCAAGAAGAAGATGCGCTCCAGACGTCGTCCAACCCGCATGTCGCCTGGCGTCAACTGGAAGAGTGGGGGATCGCGATGTTCATGCACCTGTACTGCCGGAACATCCGACGTCTTCTCGCGTGCCACGTGAAAGACATCGTCGAAGCGTTTATCCAGAATGCGTCGGAGCTGAACGAATGCGGGGTGATGGCGGATGTGCTGCTGCGTCGCATGCCGTCCCAGGCGTTGCTTTGCCCACCGGGACAGACCAACCAGATGACGAATGTCTCGCTCTCCGATATGCTGCACGGACTCACCAAGAGTCCATTGTTCGTGTCGAAAACGCGTGGCGTGAACTTGTTTGAAGAACATACGAGCGTGCGTTGTGTCGGGGTTGTGCTATCGGACAACGATGTGTTCATACTGACTTGTTTGTTTGTTTTCTGTTGCTCTTCTTTGCCGATCTAGTTTGACAAATACCTCAATGTCGGCGATCCAAACAGCACCGAGTATTCGTCGTTGGAACGTCAGCAATACGTTCTTGAGCGCTTGATCATGCTCTCGAAGGACCGAAGCCTCGACCGCTACCGATGGAACAAGGGCTCCACATGGAAAGGCACGTGCAATAGTGTTGCCATCGCTTTTGTTTCGTGTACACTCCATGCTCATTCCTATTCATACTTTTTGTGCGCTGTTTTAGGGAAGGAATGGTCGGAGAGTCTACCATCGGATGCGGAGATTCTCATGAACGTGTTCTGCTGCATGATGGACAACATGCTCCCAGCTGATACCGAGCGCGATCGCCCGTTCTGGAAATCCTATTTCTTGAACAAAGGTCCTCGTCGTCCATTCACGCCAAGTGTGCGCAGTCGTCTGTTTGTCGTCCGAACGGTTGGTCGACCTCCCCACTTTAAGATTCTCGCGCGTGCTGCTGTGCGCGAAATCGTCCCGGTACGCTACCATCTTCCAGTTGTGTGGTTTTGATGACCGACGTTACTGACTGACTGCGGTGTGCTTTTGCAACGATAGGGCGAAGATAATTGCTTCCATGCCATCGTTGTCTTCCTTCACGCAGTGAAAAAGATGAAAGCGGTACGTGCCGCCAACGCAACACATAGCACGTCTACTGGATCCTCCTCTTCACCGATTCTTTTCTCTTGCCGTTCTGCTTATTTTGACGACAATGCAGGGCTATCTCGAAAGCATCAACCTTCACCGCATCATCGAGCAAGTCTTTGATGTTGCCAAGTAAACCAGCCAAAATACACTACCAAGTAGACACGGGAAGGTGCTTTTATGCGCTCGGATTTGCATTGTGTGTCTGTCGTTCTACATGATCTATGTTTCTCTATGAGTGAGTGGTGCCTGCCCTGCTTCCCCCGCTGCCGCCTTTGCAATCCTTTTCGTGGGCTTTGAGGTTTTCTTTCGTTTTGAAGGATTTGGGGTTTTCCGGGGAGCAAGTCGCGCACACGTACGGTCGAGCCAGCTGGTGACGTCGTTGCCAATGACGCTTCAGGGTCTGCAAATTCTTCAAAGGTTTGCCGCTCTTTTCCCCGTATTCGCAATCGGACTCGGGGCAGTACTTTGGTCCCACCGGAAGCGGTTCTTGATTGCGCGCGACATCGGCAACGGAAGCGTCCGGGTGCTGCTTGCCATGGAACGAGAGCTGGTAGTAATTCGCGAAGCGGCGATAGCAGACGAAGCACTGGAACGGCTTCATGCCATCCATCAAGTACACAACGGGGGCGATCATCGGTGGAGCTAACGCCGTTGCCGACTGGGCGTTGGACGCAGACGATTTGTTGGCTTTCCGTTTCAGCTTTTGCAGTTCGGCTTGCAATTCCGCGATTTGTGTCTCCTGTGTGCGAATCTTCACATGCAAGCGGTGCGTCTCAGTACTTGCGGTCGCTGCTGTTGGATTGCTGCTCTCTCTCTGTTGTGTTTGCAGTCTTGCCGTCAGCAAAGGGCTCGTTTGGGAATCGTGGCGTGCCATTTGCGGCGCTGTGCACGATTCGCTTCTAGCTTCTCCCCGAATTCCAGTAGTGCTCATAGCGCTATAATTGAAATTCCTGATAGCAGTGCCACTACTGCCTGCTGACGCGTGGCCAGCGACATGGAAACGAAGCGCCGCGCGAGACGAGTATCGCTTGGCACATCCCGGATACGAGCAGCTGTAGGGTCTCTCCCCCGAGTGAACGCGTTGGTGGTCGTGCAACGTGGAAAGTCGCGCGAATTTCTTGCCGCAGACGGCACAGCTCAAGTTTTTCTCGCCCGTGTGTACAAATGTGTGGTCGCGAAGGTGCGCGTTGTCGGTGAACGATTTCCCACAGCCGGGATGCATACACAGGAAGTTTCGCAGCCGAAACGCCGTTTTCTTGCGCTTTTTGCCTGGTCGTGGCTGGAGCTGCTCGGGACTGGGGAGTGCTGGTGGGTTTTCCTCGGTATGGGGAGCATGACTGTGCGACTGTCGCTGCCGTTGGATCGATTCCATCGAAGGGAAACCATTGGGGGAGCGATAATGCTCGTGTTGGGCGACACTCATTCGGCGCGTCGCTGTTGAGAACGAAGCTCCAGGTGTGTGTCCAAGTTGATGCTGGGTCTGAGACTGCGAAGTCGCTGTCTGGGAGTAGAATTGCGATAGCAGGGGAGCTGCGGTGAACCACTGCGGCGCGTGACGCTCTTGGCCAAGTCGCAGTCGGGACGTACTGGAGCTGAGACCATTGCTGCTGTGCGGATACACTGCAGCGTCGGCACTTGACCGATCCGAGTCCATGCCTGGATGCGTTCACACACACAGAGCCAAAAGAAAACAAGCTCAGATGCGTTCGAGAAAGCCACACACACACACACATATCCACAAGACAGCAGCTCGTAGGGTAGTGTACCTTGCTGCTGACTTGGGAATGACGCCGTGAGGACCGGAGTCATGGGGTAAATCCGCTCACGTGCCTCATGATGTGGACCCGCTGAGGACGCGAATGCAGCGCTCCTCGTTGACGCCAGCACTTGCGCAGATGAGGACGACGACGGCGGTCGCCGACCAGCACTGCTACTGCTTGTAGTCGCAGAAACAGCAGCAGCGTTGATGCGCATCAGCGAGCGCGGTGGCGGCGGTGCTGCTGCTTCCTGCACATGTTGATGCTGGTGGCGGTCCATTAGGTTCTGGCGACATTTTTGTGCTCAAAGTTGGGAGCTAGAACTCTAGGAAGCGTGTGATTGGGTGCCGTAATGTATGTAGGTCGAACTGTAGATTGTGTACATCGGGTTGTATTGGTTTGCAAGGAGACTGTAAAATGTATCTTTCTAGGTGAACCTTTAAAATTCCAAGTCCTTCAGCTCAACCCATTTCGAGATATAAAGACAGGAGCGCGGCGAGATGATGTTGCCCTCTTGGCACTGATTGAACACCTGCGCGTGCACGAACGGACACGAAGGACAACCGAGCAACGTCAGACAAACAGAGAGCCCAGCAGAGAGGATCGTCGAATGGCGAGTGCGCACCGGACACACGCCACACGGCGTTTCGGACAAGTAGTTGAACGTCGAGATGTCGTGCGAGACCTTGTACTTGGTCTCATGACTCGCCTACATGGTTCGACAGGTTAAACACACGAGATCTGGCATATCTATCGGGAGCTATGGACCGTGCAATCGCATGGCAGGTGTGGGAGGACGTACCCCGGGAGTGAGCCGCACAGCGCGCACTTCTTCGACGCGACCATCGTACATGAGCGTCTGGATGATCGAACGGATTTCTTCGGGACCTAGTGCCACTTTCGAGATCCCGGACGCATGCACTTTATCTGTGATCGCATTCAACGTGCTCGTACCCTAAAAAGAACAAAGCAGTCACGCAGCCATAGCTATGAGAGTCGCCGAGGTGGGTACGGACCGGCAGGACATAGATGGAGGACTCACCGAAGCCTTAATCACTTCGTAGACAAACGTACTCAACGTGTCAATAAATACGTGATCGAATTCTTGCTCATTGTACCATGGACCGCCCGTGATCTCGGTCGACGGCACTAGATTGCACACAGGACGCCACGAACACAGTGAGCTCACATCATCCTCTAGAATAGGCACACGGCACTTGTCCTGGCGACGACGACACATACCAAGGTCAAAGAGCATGTACAGCTTCTTGTTCTTGCTGCTGATCGACTTGACCGACTTGACGAGGCGCCGCGTTTCTAATAACCGCAGCGTCTTCGTGACGATTTGCTGCGGGATGTTGGTGTGGGTCTTGATGTCGCGCGTCCAGATGCCCTTGTTCCCTGCGCGCTCAATCTCCTGCAACACCAATCGCTGCTCCAATCTATAGCAAAGACACAGGGAGAGGTCGTGGAGCGTAAGCAGCCATCAAAAGCAGCCACCCACCACCAGAATGGGTTGACGAAAAGCAAGCAAACGAAAACGCACGTGAGTCCGCGGATCCGCTCGGCTTCTTCAGCACCGATCACGCCGTAGGAAAGCACATTCCCCTTTTGGAAAATCTTGATCTTGCCCTAGAGTTGCCACCACACAGTCAGCACGTGAGCAGGCAGCACGAACAGCCGGCACCCAGCTCATGCAGTCATCCAAGGCAGCGTGTTTGGTTTGATGGTTCCGCACCTCGCTCATCAAGACGTTCAGCACGCTGGGCAGCTTCTCATACTCGCCCTGTCCTTCGGCCTGGAAATACTCGCGCACTTCGGCATCCGTCACGGGCTCGCGGTAGTTGCGCAGCAGTCCGAGGAACTTGTGCATCAGCGCGTGCACGCCATTGCTCTCGCTCGCCATGATCGCCTCTCGTCGCTATTGGTATTGATTGAATGGTTTGGAAATGCGCCTCTCCACCCGTTCCCGGGCTCTGATTGGCTGGAAAACATTTTTCCTCGACGCGATTGGCTGAAATGAGGTTTCGATTGAAGGCCAGTCAAAACGGGAAAAAGACCAAAAGCGACCCAAACCCGAAGAGCTCCAAACGACAGACTCCAGAAGACAGACAGGAGCGACGACGTCATGAAGTTTGCCTACCAAGTACGTGCGCTACCTGCGGCATGGTTCCGCATAGTCCATGGCGCTCGCTGTTCCGTGGCGGTTCGACTGATGTTTCTATCCGTGTTGTGGCTCTGATGGTTCGCAGTTCCAGCACCTGTGCGGCACCGTGTACACACAGGGCAATGTGCTTTTCACACCCGATGGCAACAGCGTGCTGAGCCCCGTGGGCAATCGCATCACCAAGTTCGACCTCATCAAGTACGTTGCGCTGGGTTGGGACTACTGCGATGGATATGCAGCTATCTAAGCATGACTGGTGCATTTTCTTTCTTTTTTGCATGTGCGCTAACCTCCTGTCTCCTTGCTGCATGGCAGTCACACTTCCAAGACGTTTGCGTTTGAAGGTCGTAAGAACGTCGACCGCATCGCAGTGTCGCACGATTCGCGCTTGATGACCGCGGTGGACGAAGACGGACGCTGCCTGCTGATCAACTTGCGCAAAGGGGTGGTGCTGTACCGCTTCAATTTCAAGAAACGCGTGCGCGCGATGACGTTCAGCCCCGACGATAAATACATTGCGGTCTCGCATGGCAACAAGGTGCAATTGTGGCACACGCCGGGGTTGCGACGCGAGTTTGCGCCATTCGCGCTGCACCGCACCTACGGGGGTCACTACGCCGAAGTGATCTCGATCGAATGGTCCCACGACTCCAACTTCTTTGTCACAGGCTCGGAAGATCTCTCGGCGCGCATTTTCTCCGTGAACCCATATCCAGATTTCCACCCCGTGACGCTCGCGGGCCATCGCGACCACGTTGTCGGCGCCTACTTTTCGGCCGATGACCGCGAAGTGTACACGGTCGGACGCGACGGCGGCGCGTTCATGTGGACGTACATGCTCCCGGAAGACGCAGGCAAGACTTCTGGCGAGAGCGAAGGCGACGACGAGGATGACGGCGAGGAATCGATGCGGGGGAAGAGCGAGATCCCGTTGATCGCCAAGGCCATCAAGTGGTCGACGAAGAAGAAGCACGTGTTTAAGATGGACTTCGCCAAGGTGCTGTGCTGTACGTTCCAAGCTGCATCGAAATTGCTCACCGTAGGCTTCAGCAACGGTACGTTCGGACTCTACGAGGCACCCGAGTTTAACAACATTCACACGCTCAGTATCTCGCAGAACGAGATCGAGACCGTCGCGATGAACGCGTCGGGCGAGTGGCTTGCGTTTGCCTCCAAGAAGCTCGGGCAGCTTTTGGTCTGGGAGTGGCGCTCAGAGACCTATGTGCTCAAGCAGCAGGGCCATTACTTTGACTTGAATGTGGTCGACTACTCTCCGGATGGCCGCATCATCGCGACGGGGGCGGATGACGCAAAGCTCAAGCTCTGGGACACGAACAGCGGTTTCTGCTACGTGACGTTCACGGAGCACGAAGCGCCCGTGACTGGTGTGAAGTTCACGGCGAACGGCCAAGCGGTTGTGAGTGCCTCCCTGGATGGCACCGTGCGTGCGTTCGACCTGAATCGGTACAAGAACTTCCGCGTGATGACGACTCCAGAGCCGGTGCAGTTCATTTCGCTCGCGTTGGACCTGTCGGGTCAGATTGTGTGCGCGGGGACGCTGGACCCGTTCAACATCTACGTGTGGTCGCTGCAAACGGGTCGCTTGACCGATGTACTTAGCGGCCACACTGGTCCCGTGACGTCGCTTGCGTTCTCACCCTCGGTCTCCGTGGAGCCGATCTTGGCGTCGGGCTCCTGGGACCACACCGTGCGGCTTTGGAATGTGTACCAAAACAAGAGTCTGATCGAACCCCTTGCGCACTCCACGGATGTGCTCGCTGTGGCGTTCCGTCCCGACGGCAAGCAATTGTGCTCCGCGACGCTGAATGGACACCTGAACGTGTGGGACGCGAAAGAAGGCGAGCTCGTGAGCACGATCGATGGGATGCGTGACATCGCAGGCGGTCGCAAGGATGGCGACAAGATCTCGGCGAAGAACAACTCGATCTCGAAGCATTTCACGAGCGTCTGCTACTCGGCGGATGGCTCCTGTGTGTTGGCGAGCGGTCGCTCGAAATTCATCTGCATTTACGAAACCTCGCAGCAGATTCTGCTCAAGAAGTTCCAGATCTCGCACAACCGGTCGCTCGACGGCGTCTTGGACTTCTTGAACTCGTCGCAGATGACGAAGGCAGGGTTGAGCAAGGGCGAACTCGATGCGCACTTGGAAGAATCGGGTAAATCGGCGGGGGATGAGCTGGTCGGTGCCTCGCGTGCCGTGGACCCCGGTAGCCGCCGCAAGAACATGGAGGTGCTCTCGAAAGCGGTGATGTTCTCGCCAACGGGACGCTCGTGGGCGGCCGCCACCACGGAAGGTCTTTTGATCTACGCGCTGGATGAAAACCTGACGTTCGATCCTTTCGATTTAGACGAGGATATCACACCCGAGTCGATCAAGCGGACGCTGAAGCGACAGGAGTTCACCAAGGCGCTGCTCATGTCGCTCCACTTGAACGAAGAAGATTTGATCGAGAAGTGCGTCGAAGGGGTGCCTGTCGAGAGCATCGTGCTCGTCGCGCAATCGCTCAAGGACGTGTACTTGAAGCGCTTGATGCAGCTGCTCTCCAAGCGCATCGACAAGAGTCCGCACTTGGAGTTCTATTTACAATGGAGTTTGGCGATCTTGAACGCCCACGGCGCGAAGCTGCGAGACGACCCGAGCGACTTCTTGACCACGTTCCGCGCCTTACAGAAAAGCATCGCCCATCATTTAAGTGACTTGGCCAAGATGTAAGTATCTCTCGCGTTCCTCTCTGTGGATGCATCTTGCATTGCTGCGACTCGGATCACATCACATCACTCACTCTCTCTCTCTCTCTCTCTTTGCATTTTGCAGCTGTGACGACAATCAGTTCACGCTGAGTTATCTGAAGAACCTGAACAAGTTGCAAATCAAGTAGAGCGCCAGCAACCAACCAAGAGCATGCAAAGATGCCTCGGGCAAGATGCTGCATCCACACCATATTCAATAAATAGACCTTTTGTTTTCCTTCTCCAGATTGTTAACCGCATCGTTGACCCGAAGTATATAGAAAGTTTCTCGACCATTATCCCACACTTATGATCCTTCAGCTGTGAGGGTGGACGAGATCCCAGCAGTACTGGCTTCACTTGGACTCGTGGTGTGTTCCCACATCTTGATCGCTCTGTTGGAGGCAGCGACAACGATGGGTTTCTCTGGATGGTGGTCGACTGCCATGATGGGGTGCGCCGCAGCAGCACTGCCACCACCATCAAGTCCTTCCACGAGTTGCGCACTTTGCATGTCCCACATACACACTCGACCATCCTCCGATCCATAAAGTAGCAGAGGGCTCTTGTTCCCACACCCGACCTGTCTCCCAAACGCAGCCACGAAGCAGTAGCGCTGGTTCACGTGACCCGTGTAGGTCTTCAAACACCGTTCCCGCGCGTAATCCCAGAGCCGCAATTTGCTGTCGAGCGCGCCAAACACCACGTATCGACTATTTGGTGTGAACTGCGCATGCGTGAGCGGCACAGTCGGCTCGGTGACGATCGTACGCAGACACTCTCGCGTCGCGACATCCCAGATGCGCGCCAAGCCGTCGTAACTCGCTGTGATCAGCAACGTCCCGTCGTGGTTGAAATTCGCGCTGACGATCGGCTCATGGTGCGCCGAGAGCACGGCAACGGAGCGTCCTGTGCGCACATCCCAAAAGCGCACAGTCTCATCGAATGACGCGGTCACGATCAGCGAGCCCTGCGGGTTGAACTGCGCAGAGAACACGTAGCCGGTATGGCTTTCGTGCTCCCCCAGAATGCCAAGCGCAGCAGAACTGCCTGGAGCGAGATCGCTGGCATCCATCGCAATGCCATGGACATTAAATGTGCTTGTCGAGCTGTTCGTTCGTCCGAGGATCGACAGCGTCTTCCCGTACTCGACGTCCCAAATGCGCGCCGTTTTATCGTCCGACGCCGACGCCAAGTAGTACCCGTCATGGGACCACGTCGCGTCATTCACTCCTTCTTCGTGGCCATACAGAGCGACCCGTTGCGCTGCTGGCACTGCGGAGGCTGCAGCTGGATCCCCCGAAGCAGTCGCTGGCGCTCGCGACGCGTCCCCCTCTCCCTGCTTATCCTGGTGCTTCAGAAGCTCCGCCGTCGTCCACACTTTGATCGACCGGTCCGCAGCTACAAGATCACACGACAAAAGAGAGTGACCACAAGACACACCACAACGGACCAACGCGCAAGGTGCACACACACACAGAGTACGCACATGCGCTCGCAACCAGATCGCCCCATTTCGAGAATTTGAGGCTCGAGATCGGCTTCAAATGGGCTTCCGCCACGGATGCATGCGCTCCCCACTTCCCCATTTCTGCTCGCTTCCAATCTGAGCTGTCAATGCGATGCAGATAAAACCATAACACGAACGAATGTTACGAACACAACTCGACTACCCGTTACGTGTCGCTTTAAGTGGCTAGGTGCAGCATCAACATTTGGCTGCTCGGAACAATTATGGCGCTCGCTTTATGCGATGTGGACTTGCTCTGGGTGGAGGGAGGGAGGGACGCTCGTTGAATGCACGCTTACGACTGCACTTCCACGCTCTTTGCTTTCTCTGCGTTCGCTGCTTGTCGGTCTGCCTTCTCCGTGATCTATTTGCGTTGCTGCTGCTGTGGGTTCTGGTTAAAGTTGATGTTGTAGGAGCCCGTGTTCGGGTCTTGCACCATTTGGAAATTGTCGGTGCTGAGACCAAATTTGCCCAGAATCGTATTGCCGAAGCCCTTGAGCTTGTCGAGCATCTCGGCTTTCATCTTCTCCTGACGCTCTTCGACGATTTTCTTCAGACGCGCTTGAGCTTGCACTGCCGGTCGAATCGTTGGGTCGATCGCTAACACCGCTTCGTAGTCTGCAAGGGAGAAAAGCAATCAACGTGAGCGTCTTGTGCATGCGAGTCGCCGAGCGAATTGCTACTGCCACACCATACCCTTCAGTGCTTCTTCGAGCTTGTCGATCTTCTCGTATGCTTCAGCACGCCGAATCAAAGCCTGGTGCAGGGAACGAAGCTTAGTTCGTGACCAGTGGGCACATCCGCGGTCACGCACGGACTGCACTTTACCTTCACATACGTTGGCGAGAGTTCAATGGATTGATTGCAATCATCGATCGCTTCCTCGGGACGACCCTACCGTCATGACAGTTGCACCGTCGCAGGGTTAATGCACGACTCTGGAACAGATAACCAGCAATGCGTTCAAGGATATCCAGTGCGACTGCTGGCAACGTACCAAGCGGATGAGGCACGCAGCTCGGTTGCTAAAGTATACAGCCTGCACACACAGATTAGTCTGGTCAGCGTTCCGCGCTTCACACAGCGTCCACGCATCCTGTCAGCGCGTTCAACGTACTCGGTTGTACGCGTACTCTTGCTCCGCTGGACACAGTTTCAGCGCAGTTGTATAGCAGTCGATCGCATCCAAGTAATTGCCTTTCGCAAACACTCTGCGCAACACAAAGCACAAGCAAAGCACCATCAGGATCCGCTGTCTCGAAGTGATGGTACAGCATCCACATGCGGCAACCAGCACGTCTAGACATATATATATATATATCTTCGAAGAGAAAAACGCACTCGTTGCCCAGTTCCTTGGCTTTTGACGCGTTCTTCACGTTCTTCTCGTCCTCATCGAGCATCAATTTGTCCAATTTCGCTTCAAGCGTCTCCTCTTCTTCTTCGATCTCTTCTTCTTCCTCTTCTTTCTTCACTGCCGCCGCCTTTGGGTGCGATGGCGGGTAGTGCGTCTCTTCCTCCAGCACTTCGAAGCGCGACTCCGCGGCGTCCTCTCCACTGCGCTCGCTCGGCATCATGCTTCTTCCTTCCTCGCTCTTCTTTCTTCTTCTTCTTCGTTTTTGCCACGATTGAGATTCGAGAAGGCAGCATATCGTTTTGCACAGGAATATCCCGTTTCCGCATGCATCCGATTATAAAGGTATATGCACCATTGAGAGACATGCAACGATCGAGTTACACAGGTCCTCCTCACTCGATACCGACTACTATTGCAATGCGGACTTCTATTTCTTTTTGCCGCCTTTCTTGCCGCCTTTCTTGCCCTTTTTGTTTTTCGCTGCCATTTTCGCGAACTCTCGCCGCGCAAGCCTGCCACGGTACACTTTCTGGATCCTTGTCGCTGCGTCATAGATGAACTGAAGCAATACAGTGTTGCAGCCGCACAGTTGCGTTAGGATCTTTCGGTTGCTCGCAGTTGTGTCATGTTGCAGACACACACACACCTGTAACTTTTCGCGCTCTCGGACTCGGATTTCTTCGAGGACTTTCTCTTCTGCATCGATCCGAGACTGTTCTTCGTCAATCTGGTGGCGCAGACAACAGGAGAATGCATTGCGTCCACGCAGTGTAAGTCATCGCTGGACACAAAATCGACAGAAGCGTGTTGTACCTTGATAAAGTGCTCGTGGAACTCCTCGCATTGCTCTTCTTCATTCTTGAACCCAGCCTCGAGACTGCGGATTTCTTCTTCCATGGCAACCATCTCGGAGTCGTACTTCTCGATAACTCCGGCCACTTCTGCAGCGGTTTTGCACTTTTTCTTTCGCAGCACATCTTCTTCTTCTTGGTGCTCTTGAGCCATCTTTGCTGCAGATGTCTGCAGGACTGCTGCATTGTCGACCAGCATTTTCATCTCCTGCGTGTGGTTCTCGTGGGCTTTGTTTTGCGCCTCCTTCAATTCACTTTCGATCATGTTGAGCTCATGGGCTGCACTCTAGTGCGACATTAGGTGGATTCAGTCACGTTTGTACGAAAGGAGACGCCATTGCATGCAAATGCAGCAGTACCTGACTGATAGCGTGGAGCTCATTGCGTAGCTTTTGCACTTGCGAGTCTAAAAGCGCGAGCTCCTCTTCTTTCGTTCGTCTCAGCTCGCTGAGCTTCTCTCGGATCGACACCCGTTCGTCCTCTGCTTGTTTCATGCGCGCTTCCGCCACATTCAGGAGCTCTTTCTTCGACTTTGCATCTTCGAGCGTCTTCTCCAACTGACTGTGCGTAAGATCCGTGAGCTCCGACAGCGCCTTCACCAGCATCTGCATATCCTCGGACCGGTCATGCGACATCGTGCCGTGATGGTACAGAATCTCCACCGCGACGGGATTCTCCCTCAGATCACGACAGAGTGTACGCGCGGTCAAGCGCACTTGGTCGCCGATGTCGTCCTGTCGACTGTCCATCGCGTCCAGCGCCTGCAGGAACAGCTGCTCCCATCGCCAATGCTCGCGGAGCAACTCGGCAGAGTTGAGGCACCGGGTGTCCCGCAAAGTCTCGAGGAGCTCCGGATGCGGATCCAGTGGTACATACGTGAGGTAGTTCAGGCGATCGAGCAAATCGCCCATGACCGCCATCATGCGCTGCGACTCCACGTTCGTGAGCTTCTGCATGCTCCACCCTCCCCTGCGTATTGAATGCACCAACTCGGTCTCCCTTTCCTGCTCGCATGCGCTGAACGCGTGCGAATGTGACGACGCAATATGGAGCGAACATCTTCAAGAGACGCCGAGTGCGTTCTCATTGTAGGGAGTCCCTAAAGGGATGTGGGCGACAGGTCCGTCCCTGATTCTGCTGGAGAAAGTGTACCCATGTCCGAGTCGGTTAATGACACCGATTCGATTCTATCGCGTTAATTAACAAGGATGCGCGATCATCTATGAGAGGGAACACAACGTAGTACATTCAAAAATCGAGTTGGCTAAAGTCAGTGCGGAAAGCTGCCAAAATCTCGTTCGGAATCGGCAGAAAAAGTTTATCTTGAAGATTGTAGGAGACGATCCTTAAGTTCGCAGCATTTTCTGTTTTTCTCATTCGGAAATTAGCGCGAACGTACTAGGTTGGGTGATCTATTCGACAGTTTCATAGTCTATATGTGCCAAATATTCCTGATCTTTCGAGTGTTGGTCGGAAATAAGAGAGATTATCCACTTTTGTAGTTTTCTCAACCGGAAATACGGATCAGCGTACTTTCTTCACTCTCGGAAATAAGCGAGCAATGCCTTTCATGTCGTATACAATTGCATATCTTCTGGTGATCGTGGTCGCACTTAGCGGATGTTCGTCAGCACTCCCGCATCAACTCCCCTTTCAAGCAAGCATGCGTCGCTGCTCGATGAATGTGCTCCCTCTCCTGCTGCTGCTGGTTGGCGTCTTCCCGCTGCAGACACGTGCCGCAGATGGCGTCACTGGTGGGTGGCGTCCCGCTGAGATCTCGCAAAACGCGACGACGCTGCTGGACACCGCGCTCCAGAACGAGACAAGCTACCGCGACACCGTCACAGCGCGCGTGTGTGTGCTCGAGATCCGCAGTCTGTCCCAGCAGGTCGTCGCGGGTATGAACTACGCGTATGCAGTGCAGGCGTGTCCAGTGACAACGACGAAGAGCGCAGGCATGTGTGCAGTGAAAACGCTGACCACGAACGCCAGTTGCGCCGACTACACGATCCGCATCTTCGAGCAAGTGTGGACGGATACGGTTGAAGTGACGTCGATCGAGCTGTCGAAGCAAGACGAGTCGAGTGGTGGTAGCGAGTCGACCGACGACTCATCTGAGAGTGGAAGCAGCAGCATCGACACCCCCGCTGGCAGTCCTGGAAGCGATGCTGGCACCAGCAAGAGCTCCGATCGGAGCGACAGTCTGCTCACGCCCCCACCAGCGTCCACGACGACAGCCAGTCCAGCAGTGAGAGTCTCCTCGGTTCATGTCGTGGTCGCAGCTGTGAGTCTGTGCGTGAGCATCAATTTCCAGTGACGACTCTTGTCCAGTTTTTCGCTTCTTCATTTTTAGCAGTCGTTGCGAGCAAATCCATGCAGGGAGTAGCAGCAATAGAGAGGGCGAGAGTGTGTGTGTGTCAGCACTCGCTTATTTCCGACATAAACTTGTTCAACCCGCCTTGTCGCTCCGTTCAACTGCCTTCTGATCTTCTTTGTTCCGCGAATCAGATCAGGTTTTCAGTCGAACGAAAGTGTGTCCCAAGTGGCACCCAAACTCACAGGATTCTTGTCCCGAACACAACTCGGTCCCCCACGGGACACTCGCACACAAATTGCGACCATTCTGCTCACAATCGAATCTGCTCCCAAACTCAAAATCCATCGACGCGAAAAAAAAATAGGAATGCAGACCATGATGCGCATGTCCCTGTGCGCGTTGGCGCTCGCGGCTACGTCCGCATCCGCAGCTACGAAGAAGAAGACCACTGGCGGGTGGTCGAATGTGGCCGCGTCGTCCGAAAACACGCAGATCCTACTGGACGCCTTGACCGGCGGCGCCGACTCGTACGGTGACGATGTCCGACACACGCGCGTGTGCTTCAACTCGGTCCAATCCGTGGACCAGCAGGTCGTGGCCGGGATGAACTACCGCTTCCACGTCAAGGGGTGTCCCGTGAGCAACGCGAAGCTCGCGGGCGAGTGCAGCGCGAACGCCGACAGTGGAACCAAGTGCACGCCAGTGGAGTACGTCGTGCAAGTGTTCGAACAGGGCTGGTCCGACACGCTGCAAGTCACGGAAATCACCGACGAATCCGGGAAACCCGTCGGCGCCACTTTGGCTGCAGACAGCGACGTCGTCGCGTCCGTCAAGGCGGCGGCCGAGACCGAGAGCGAAGGTGAGACCGACAAAGACGACTACGACGAAGAGAGCTCGTCGACCGATGAGTTGTAAATTGGTCGCATTGCATATGGGTGTCTCCTTTATAATATTTCGAATATGATTCGGAATGCGCACACTTGTATGGATGTATTTCTCAATGCGGCTCTCTTTCTGCATGTGTGTGTGCTCTAAAGCACTCGGTCGTGACAATGAGACTAACGGACTGTATGATGTGTCTATTGCCTGTCGGTCTGTGTAGCCCAGGCGACCACGATGACGTCGGAGGAGAAAGCGCAAGTGGACGCGTGGATCAAAAAGAACCATCTGAATCAATATGGGGACTCCAGCGACACGTACTACACCGGTGGGACCCCGCTGTTTGACGAGTCCACGGGCACCTCGCGCGATTTGTACGACTACATCCTCAGCAAACACCCAGATCGACCCTGGAAGAACTCGGAGACGCAAGCGTTGCGCACACACTTGGAGGCGGCTGCGCAAGACGCAGTGACACAGACAACGACTGGCGCGGTAGGAGGACGCGCGCATGATCTCATGAGTGTCGTTGTGTCGGTCGGGGTGCTCACGGTGCTGATCGCCCTCGTCGCAGGTGTGAAAGCGAAGCGCGCGCGCCATCAGTTCACGTACGCCTCGCTCCGAAATCGCGAATATTAACGAAGCGAGTTGGTTCCCGAGACAGCTTGGTAGGTGTCACGAGCGACGTAAGTGGCTGACCGCATTGAGAGACGACGAGCGAGCGAACGTTCATTTTTTTGAGAAGCGAAAGACGACAGAGCGGGGAGTCGTGGTGCGCGCGTGCGAGATCGAGAAAGTGGCGCAGCGTAGGGTTCATGTTGCTTTTTTGTAGGGGAGAATGCATGGATAGGTCGAGAAAAGGAGTAAGCGCTCGAGTTCAATGAGTGCTTCGCCCTGTGATCGAATGGCTCGAGATCTTTGGTCCGAACGAATGCCAGCACCAAATTTAGCAGCAGAAACGAGGGTCGCGGTTTTAATAATTGGAAAAGTCATGTCGCTGAAACAATCCCCAGATCCCATTTTGGACGAGACTGAGTGAGTGAGTGAGGATGTGCGGGGAATGGGGCAGAAAATGTCAAACGCTTCTCTCTCTTCCGCTGGTAGTGATGCCGTTACGGAAAAAGGTTTGCAAAGCTCGTTGTGAAACGGCGCCAACCTTTTCTGCCAAAAATTTCGCACCGACCGATTTGATCTCGAGCGACTGACTGGATTTGGCGTTCAATTCTCAAGCGCACCATCCCATTCAGTTCACTCCATTGTGCGCGATGAGTGAGGAAAAGGCACCCACTCACTAGCAGACATCCACTTCGACAGCATCCAAGTGTCACAAAGTTGACGTAGCTGGCGCTTGCTCGTTTCTGCTCCCAAAATGCGTCGTCGCCATCGAAGCGTTGTGGCTCTGTGGATCAGCATCGGGTTGCTCCTTCTGCTCGCCAATGCTGGTGTTGTGGTTCCAGTCGAAGCAGCAGGTAGTGCTCAATGGCAACCACAGCAACACGACGACGTCATCGTGAACGAGATCGTGACCCACCACTTCGCCTTGAAAGTGCGAGCATCTGCAGAAGCAGGATTGGACCCAGAAAGAGATCCATTCGAAGGTGCAGGCGAAGTTGGCAGCGAAGATGTGCGCGAACTCCAAAGCAGCATCCCCCGCAACGTCACAACCAAGAGCTCTTCCAACGACACCGACGAGGACGAGAAAGCGACGAGCCAACCCTCCACCCAGGTCTCGGTGTGGACTCCCGTGTCGATCACCCAGGAGACCATCCGCATCGCGCTCGACGCCGTACGGTACCGCAACAATTACGAAAAGTACATCACGACCCGGTTGTGTCTGCACCGCATCAATCTCATCCGCAATCGCCAAGTCGACGACCTTGAGAGCTACTTGTTCTCGGTCGACGGCTGCGAGAGCGCGAAGATCACCCTCACGGGTCGATGCGACATCTATTACTGCAAACTCGCGACCTACGAAGTCAAGGTGACCCAGAAAACCGCGAACAAGGAGGTCTACATCGTGCAGTCGATTTTCAAAACGCTCACGCAGAAACCCACGAGTGAACTCATGCAGCCAAGCAATCTCGACTTCAAGGACCAGCATGACGACGATAGCGGCAGCGGTGACGCTCACGAAAGCGCGGTCTACAAAGTGCAAGTGGGCTCCGAGATCTCGATCTCCACCGCTACAGCAGCGACGAGGAGTGACGATGTCGTGGAGCTGCACGCATTGACGAGAGTCGATCCGCAAAGGATGCGAGTCGATCCGCAAATGCTGCGGGTGTCCGCGAGTGTACCATCCAGCCAGACGGCGCTCGGTCAGCCCGTGGTTGTCGCAATACCTGGGCTGTGGGTTGTCGTGAGTGGGGCTGCGCTTGCTGTCTTCACGGTCGCACTCGCAGCGACCTTGATGTACCGTCGCCACCATCAACACCACCACCACCGCACACGACTCGCACGGCGCGACTCTCGCCATCGTTTCCGCCGTCGCCGACGACGTCCTGAGCAGATCCATCCGCCGCAACCACCACCGTCCTCACTCAGCGAATCCTCAGGGCTCTTACTAGTCACTGCGGATCACGATGACGCTGTATGAATATAAATGCAGAATATAAGTTTATGGCGCTAAGGAGTGGCGTACTTTGCTTTACGATGCGTGCAGATTTGCGACTGCCGCGCGGATCTCGTGCAGCAAATCGGTGTGCGGCACGGGTTTGTGGTGGTCTCTCTTGCTGCTTTTCTCAGCCGCCACTCTGTTGCCAAACACGCAGTCGCAGGCATCGCGTTGCGCCGCATGCGCGACATTGATGCTGTTGGCAAACACATGGCGGATGCTACAGGTGGTCGCAAAGTACACACTCAGTTGGATCGGGTTCTTCGCTCTCCTCGCGCCACCACTGCCATTTCTCGAGACTGGGAGGTGCAGGCGGATCCCGATCCCGTCGCTGAGCTTGTGAAGCAACGAGCCATCGTCTTCATCGCTCAGCGCATCCGTGGGCTCCATGTGCTCGTCTTTCAGGTTCAGCTCGACGTCCCATTGCCGCAGGATCGCACACCCTTCGCTGGAGAAGTAGATGCCGTCGCCACTGGACGTCGTCGAGATCATCATCTTGCCGCTCGGATAGTAGTTGATGAACCCGACTCCCGAGGCGTCGAAACTCAATGCGATTTGTCCGTCTTTATGCGCGGCGTAGACGCGGAACCCGTCGCGCTCACGGTCGACACTCACTGCGATGCTGCCATTGGGCCACTTCGCGAGTGCGGAGCCATCCGCGCGAATGTGGATCGCCGTGACGGTTGTATTTGGGTACATGAGGCTCCATTCGTCCTGCGTGAAAGCCACGGATTCCTGGACGCTAGAGTCTAGCGCTTCCTCTCCTTTGACTTTCGCGGCAGCAGACTTCTTTTTGGCGAGTATGGTCCCTTTTGGCTTTGGAGTCTGCTTCTTGAGAAACCCATCGGAGCTGAAGGTTGGCAGCGACAAGACAGCACTCGCTATCGAGGAGATCATCGGCGTTGTTGTCGCTGGACTTGGTGGCTCCGCAGCGAGCAGAGGGGGTTCTGTTGCTGCGTCTTCAAGGACTGGTGGAGGAGCAGTAACCAGGTGTTGGGGTTCTCCATGAAGGAGATGATCGGATTTTGACGTGCTACTCGATAGCAGGGATGCTGCTGCAGGATCACTCGCTGACGGACTGACATGAGACCTGGGTTCTTGATTCTCGTCTTCTGGAGCTTGCGTGGGAACGTGAAGACTCTCGCTCGCAACTGGGATGTAGCCCTGAACCGGGAAGTTCCGCATAAACTCCTCGGCAAGCAGCTGGCGTTTGCCATTAGACCATCAGCGTAGACACAGTAAAACATGCATGTCTGGATGCACAAAACGACGTGAACGTACCTGTTTGCTCTTCTTCTGTGGCTTGGATACTGGTTGTCTGGGAGGGGTTGCTGGCGAGGGAGGTGGTTCCTCTGCTGCTGTTCCAGCAAAAGCAACAAGGTTCTCAGTGCATTTGCTCGCATGCCAACCTGGTTCAAAGCCCGCACTGACCGTCTGATCTGCTGGAGAGGGATGAGAGAGAGTACTCAGTGGAGCCTGTCGACAATGTGTCTCGCTCGTTGGCGTGCTGAGCTTCGTCTCGAAGCTCTTGGTCGACGACGACAGAGTCGAGTCGTTCCACCCACGGGAGAGCTTTCACCACATCCAATCTGTACGCGGGTGGACAGTCGTCAATAGCGAAGAACAGCCATCTGCGTCCCCAAGCACACCGCGCAACCAACTCACATGTATGAAGTCGACTCGGTGCATGGATTGGGGTGTACGACGAGCGTTCGAAGCTGAGTCAGCGACTGCAGATGTGCTATTTGCGGGGTTGCAATCTGATTGTGGTGCACCCAAAGCTCTCGCAGTTCGCGCAAACCTGACACCCAGCTCAGATCCGCGATGGCATTGTACGAGCATTTCAGCACGCGCAGGTTCGCGAGCGTTGCTACTTCCTGGATCGAGACAATGCTGTTGTGCATGATGTTTAGATTCCGAAGCAGCACCGCCTCCACAATTCCACAGAAACACATGAGTGTTGTCAAGACCGCACGGCAACGTAGCACCATTCGCCGCATTGAAGCACCCACCTTCTCTAGTCCAACCACACTAGTGAGGTTGTTGAACTAGTGAGCGACATGGTTAACACGCGCGGCATCGACAGAGAGAGGTTGACGTTGGTATTCAGGATACGCAGGAGCTCCTCACAAGCAAGAAAAAGGCAACCACCAAGCAGACATGTGGGACACACACCGATACGTTGAGATGCTGCACGCTTGGCAGCACACCCGCCAGCTCAGCTAGACCCACGAGCGCTTCGTCCACAACGATCGCTTCTCTCTCATCGCTGTCCACCACTCGCATCCTCGCACAGACACGTCGAATCGCTCCAGAAAGTGCAGCATCCATTCGCGTCGTTTCGTGTCCCTCATTTGTGTGATTCCGAGTGACATGCATTCCGTTAGGAACAGAAGATCGCCGTTATGTTCCATGGTCTATCAAAAGAAAGATCCGATGCGAACTCTCTGAAGTAATATCCGAGCACTGACTGGTCAAATGCGAGCGAGAGCGTTCGCACTTTTTCCAAGGGAAGCAGACAGACAGAAGAGAAGCATGAACTTTGGTGGACTTATGGGCGGCGGCAACGCCTCGGCGCCGCAGCAAGCGCAGCCTTCGGACCTCATGCTCGCGAAGGTGAACATGCAGTCGTACGCCGACTTGTTCGAGCGCATGTCGCGCGTGTGCTTCCAGAAGTGCAAGTTCAAGTACAACGACGGCCAATTGAACGTCGGCGAGATGAGCTGCACGGACCGTTGCGCGGGCAAGTACATGCAGGCGTTCAGCGCGTTGAGCGTCAAGATGGAGCAGGTAGAGAAGGAGCTCGTGGCGTCGGCGACTGCGGGCATGCAGTAAGAAGCGCGCAAGACTCCGGTTCCAGCAGCACACAGATACAGACAGAGCAGATACACACACGAGAGAAACGAAGAAAATGACGACGAAAGCAAGACACTGCAAGGCACTGCAAGGCAGAGCGAGACGAGACCGCGCGACGGACGCGCACGACAAGCAGCGCAGGCACTAGTGTGGAGAAGCGTTGTGGGAAGTTTTTGCTCTTGTTATATATAAATAGTGCTTTTTGTGTGGAAGTGGATCGTCAAGTGTTTGTCTGCTGCGGATTGCTTTCCCACGTATATGCCTCTTTGCTCCTCCTTCTTTCGGACACAGCAGTTTTCGTCATAATGCATGGCGCTGGACGCTGCTTCGAATGAAACCAAAGGACATGACAAGACACACACAAACGTCGACCTCTGCATGGACTGGCGGTTTGTGTTGGAGATCCACAACGATCAAAAATTGTGCCGACTGTAGCCACCCAGCCCTCCTGTGACACCGACGGTCGCACTTGTGTTCATCGGCAGATTCGCAGGTCTTGTGGCATTGCTCGCCAAGGAAGTCAGTCCACCAGGGTTTGACGCATATGGAGGTCGCTTCCCCCCAGAGTATTTTGCGCCATCGTCTTCCTGTCCATACGACGACATTCCTGGCGCGTATCTTGCCTGTCGAGCGTATCGAC
Organism: Globisporangium heterothallicum; assembly: GCA_023334155.1. Classification (NCBI taxonomy): domain Eukaryota; phylum Oomycota; class Peronosporomycetes; order Pythiales; family Pythiaceae; genus Globisporangium; species Globisporangium heterothallicum. The sequence continues at coordinate 69,895 of JAASGH010000055.1, read as the reverse complement.
TTCCTTGCACGTCGCTCGACAAACCGCTGTCAAGATTCCGTCCTCCACTATTTTGAGGGGTTCCGCCACCAAGCAGACTGCTTCCTGCAGCAGCCATAGCGTTCCGCGGTTGCACTCGAGCAGCACCATACGCAGCTCCGACATTCACGCTTCCGCCAGTTTGCCGAAGGCTTCCGTAGCTTCCGGTGTCGCTGAGTTGCTGGTTCTTGCTTTGCGCTCCGAACCCACTTCCGCTTGAAGACGTTTTCTGCTCTACTGCTTTCTGTGGTGGAGTGAATGACTCGGATTTGTTCAGGGAAGTGTAGCACTCGCCTCGCTCTCGCTCTTGAGGTTGTCCGCTTGGAGTTGACACTGTCAGCGGAATCGATACGTTGACATTAACTTGGAAGAACGGGTACTGCAATGCTTGGCTTGATGTCGGTCGTTGGTTCGGATCATACTTCAGCAAATCGGTCATCAGTTGGATTGCTTCGGGACTTGCATGAGGGATAAGTTGAGCGAGTTGGGTTGGCACAAACTGCGGGAAGCGGTAGTTCATCTGCGCTGCCAGCTTCATCCCTTCGGGCCACGTGCTGTGCGTTGGGTTCCCGAGAACCGAGCATATCTTGTACAGCTGATCACCTTCGCTGCTTCCAGGAAACAAAGGTCGCAAAGTAAACAACTCCGCCATAATGCACCCCATCGCCCATGAATCAATTGGGGAGTTGTATGTCGTAGACCTCAGCAAGACTTCTGGAGCTCGGTACCACCGCGTGGAGACGTAATCCGTAAACGGAGGTCTTGAGCGAATCTCTCGCGCCAAACCAAAATCAGCCACTTTGACAATGTCTCCTTTCACGAGCATGTTTTCAGGCTTGATGTCCCGATGGAAAAAGCTGTGCTTGTGCATGAACGCCAGTCCTTGCAGCATTTGATACCTGACAAAGAGCACAAAGTGTCAGATCCGAAATATGCGGCTGCGCGTTCACACGACGCGAAAAAGCGGAGCTCGCTTGTGGGACGTACATGAGGTTCCGAATCTTGGACTCGGGGAAATGGCGGTCGCGTTTCTTCATCGCTTCGTATAAATTGTTCTCCATGTACTCAAACACGAAATACAACTCGTCGTTCTCACGGATCACTTCTTTCAGTTTGATAATATTCGGATGATTCAGTTTCTTCAGCGACTATTTGTTGACATGCGACACCACATTAGACCAAACGTAAACCAAAGGCATGCCAACTCAGCACTTACATTCACTTCGCGAAGCTGCATGCACTCTTCCCACGAGTAGAACTTCTTCTTCATCTTCTTCACAGCCACCTATGCGGAGTTTCATACAGCAGCACAGTGCATGCAAACGCAATGAGCATCCATATAATCCTACCGATCTCCATCCATGCATCTTTTGTTTCTTTTTGCTTCCAAAACCGAACAGACGAGTCGAACGAGCATTCGCAAGTGTGTCCCTCACACCCTCCCGTCTTCCGCACTACCGATACCACGTGATGCAACTACGCACCACTTCTCCCGACTGCCGGTTCACTGCTTTGAGCACCGAGCCATACGTGCCGTCGCCCAGCTGCTTGGTGATCTTGTACCGGTTCATCGCTGCGAGTCGTCAACGAAGGACGACGATCCTTCCGCACAGTCAATCGAATGGGCTCCGTCGGGCGACACGTAGCCTGGTTGGAGCGAGCGCTCTTGCGAATACTCCTCGTAGCGTTCACCTGGTGCGCGCGCCGCTTCCGATTTTCCCCTTTCGATGCGGAAACGGCGCAGGTCAGAAACAAACAAAAACAAAAACGCTGCACTCCAAAAATACACCCACTTCAACAAAAACGGTTTCCAAAATAACACCCGATTTGACGCCCCGGGAGTCACAGATCTCCCGCACAGATTAGTGGACTCACCAGTCACCATCATTCCCGTTCGCAACCCACATTTTGCGCACAATCTGATGTGGAGCACCCAATCACCCAAACATCTGACCTCCTTGAGTCTGTGTTTTTGTCTGACATTCAAAAGTGAAGTACATTGTCTCTCGGTAGGTTTATTGCTCCAGTTTGTTTCTTTCGAGCCATACGATTGGGCTAAATGAGATGCAAGATGCATGATTGGCTACCATATGTCTCAAACATAAAACGTATAATATGCAATCACCCAACACCCAGAAAGTGAACACAACATAGTACATTCGAAAGTTGAGCTGGATTAAGTCAGTGCGAAAAACAGCCAAAATCTCAGTCGGAATCGGCAAAACAAATTAATCTTGACAAATGTAAGAAGCATTCCTGAAGTTCGCAGCAAATTCTGGTTTTTCCATTCGGAAATTAGCGCGAGCATACTATGTTGGATTATCTTTTTGTCGGTTTCAAAGTCTATAAGTGATAAATATTTCTGATCTTTCGAATGTTGGTCGGAAATAAGCGAGTTTATACGCTTTCGTGGTTTTTTCAACCGGAAATAGGAATCCGCGTACTTTGTCAACCTTCGGAAATAAGCGACCACTCACTTTCACAGCACATTCTTTTCCTTAAACACAAACTTCTCCTTCTTCTTGATCCTCGCGTTTGTTGAAGCGAGGGATTTCACAACCAGCGCAGTCAGGAAACGCCGAGTCGTCCACACGTCGAAGCAGCCTTGCCCGCATCCGTGCACCTCGCACTGCGCAACGGGGGAGTGTTCTCGCCACACCCGCGACCACGGAGCTGCCAGCCCAAAGCCAGCAACACACACAAGGAAAGTCCTTTCCACAAATATAGTACACGTGAGGTCGCAGGCAGCGGACGCATTCTCGCAGTGCGTGTCTGTCGCCTCGAATACAAACCTTCACCATTCCGCATTTCGCAGTCATGACGAATTGGGAGACGTTCGGTGCGGCGCTGGCTGTCGTCGCATCGATCGTCTCGAATCTGGGCGTGAACATCCAAAAGTACTCGCACGCACAGGAAGCCAAAGTGGTCCCGATCAAACAGCAGCGGCCATACGTGCAACGACCGCTCTGGTGGATTGGCCTCGGTCTCGTCGTGTTTGGCTCGTTGGGCGATTTCACGGCGTTCGGGTTTGCGACGCAGTCCCTCGTGGCCGCACTCGGCGGTGGGTCCACGCTCGTCGCGAATGTGTTCACAGCCTATTTCCTCAATAAAGAAGCGCTCTACGCGGTACGTGCCACCGCGTTCTACGTCTATATGGGAGGTATGTGGTCTAATCGGTACCTTCGTTGTGTGGAAAACGCTAGACGGACCTCGGGGGCGTGCTGTTTGTGATCATCGGCGTCGTGATCATCGCGTGGATCGCCGAGCCAAACGCCGAGTACCCGCTCCCAGAACTCGAGCAGCGCTTCCTGCGAACAGGTGCGTGCATGTCTGCATGGGTATCAAAAAGTGCACGATACTGATACTCACTGTCATGGGGTTCCGTTTGAATGAATGGGTATGCAGAGTTTGTGGTGTACATCGTCGCCGTGGGCGTGTGCACGGTCAGTATGCTCGCGACGATCAAAGGCTCGGTCGCGAACCGCCTGAAAAACCAAGTCTACTGGTCCAAGCAGCGGCAAAAGCAGCGCATGAAAGCGCTCGAGAAGCGTATCCAGCAGATCGAGCGGCGGCTACTAACCATGGAGGAGAAGTTCGACCACCAGAGTCAGCACGAGAAGCCAGACTCACCGCTGCAGCCGCTGCACCCAGGTGGCGATCAAGGCGGCGGCGCCTTGGACTCGGATGGGACCGGACCTGGAGACGACCCCCCGGTGCCCAACCGCGTGCCGTACTACTACGCCATTTGCTCGGGCATTGTTGGCGCCATCACTGTGCTGCTCGCGAAATGCTCGGCGATTATGATCGCGCTCTCCCTCAAAGGCGACAATCAGTTCAAGTATGGTCTCACGTACGTGTTCATCGGCGGCATGTTTGTGTGCATCCTCGTGCAAACGCATTTCCTCAACCTCGCGACGTCCCTCGGGGACATCATGACCGTGTTCCCGATTTTCCAAGCCTGTTGGATCACGTTCAGTGTCGTCGGCGGTGCGATCTTCTACGATTCCGACCGCTCGTTGAGCAAGCAGGAGCTCCTTTTGTACCCAACCGCGCTGCTCTCGATCGGCGTGGGCGTGGCGCTGCTGATTCAGCACAAATCCCATGGCACGCATGCGTCGGGAGGAGCTGGGAAGCTCGGCAGAAGCGGGGGCTCCAGTGGAGGCGGGAAAGAGTTCGGCATCTTGGACGACGACGAGATCTGCTTGATCACCGACGCGTCCATGAGGTCGCCACTTTTACCGGAAGGCTCGATGGAAGAAGAAGGCTACCTGCACTTGGACGCATAACGAAGGGAGCGCGGTGTGTGTGTGAAGGAAATCCGCGATAGAAAAAAGGTCAAACAGACGTGCAATGCGCGGAAACGTTGTAGGTTAACTAGCAAAAGCCAGATGATGGGATAGAGGAGAACAGCCAAGCCAAAGTACAAGTTTTCTCTCGTCTATTCAAGGTGGAGTAGCCCAAAATGCAGGAAAGGAGGTCACCAACAATGCCAAACCAGCAGCGTTTACTCGTCATCTTCGTCGTCCACGACAATGTCTGGGAACTCATCGTCATCGTCATCGTCATTGGTGGTCCGAGGAACAGCTTTCGATTCTTCGTCATCGTCAGCGTCCTCTTCCTTGTCGGCAGCTTGTGCCGGTCGTTCGTCCTCGAAATCGTCTTCCTCGTCTTCCTCCTCGGAGACGTCGACCGCCTTCACGTCATCCTCCTCCTCATTTCCCACCACCTTTTGCTTCTTTGGCGAGTCCGATTGCTTCGCAGGACTCTCGCTCCTAGACTCTTCCTCCTCGTCGGCTTCTTCAGCGTCATTATCAGCATTATCCTTGTTGTCGTCCCAGTCCATCTTGCCACGCACACCCGATGCCGTTCCATTATTGCTGGACGCGCTAGCACCGCCGCGTACAGCAGAGGAAGTGTACCCTGACAAGAGCCGCTGCTGCTGTGTCTGCTTCGAGTCCTTCGTGGCGGCGTCCTGGAAGTTGATCGAGAGCGGTGGCGCGCGGGGATGCAGCAGCGTCTCCCCGGCATTCAGCGCAACAAACTGCAAAATAGTCGACACATCCGACGAAGCACCGCTGCTACTTTGAAGCGCCGAATGACGTGCATGCGCACGCCAGTAGTGGAGTCCGCTGGTCAGATTGGTCGCGTGGGCACCAGTGGCATCGGCACTCACTGCATCCGCGAGAAGCAGGAGCGCAACCGCGTCGACACCCAAAGCGCCAGCAGCACCACTGGTGCTAGTCGAGAAGCGCTGCTTGGCACGTTCCTGGACCGCGAACAACGCGATCTCACTCGCCGCCGAGCGGGTCGCCATTGGCAAAATGGAGCCGTACACCGACACACACGTCGCGATCGATGCCAACGCGGCGTCCACGTTGCGCGCGAGCAGCAGCTGGTTGTGGCGCGACACGAACGGCAGGGTGGTGGCCGCTTCGGAAAGCTGCGAGACGTCGGTCTGGCGCTTCCGCTTCTTACCCTTGCTGCTGCTCTTGCCGCCTTTCTTCTCCGCAAGCGCGACCGAGGAAGGACCCTGGTTCGCTTCGTCGTCGCTCTGGGTTGCATTCCTGCTGGTGTCCAAATCGGACTTGCAACGCGCTACCATTTCTTCCAAGAGCGGCACGCCGAGCTTCTCGACCGTACTGGCACCCAGCGAGCGCACGCACACACCGATCGTGAAGTACAGCGCGTCGTGGCTGTCGTGGCTGGCGTTTTCGCTCGCGAGACGCAACACCTTGATGATCTTGCTCGCATGGCGCAACGCACAAATCCCCGCGCGCTGCACGGTCGCCGCGAGAATGCGCAGCGAAAGCTCCTGCACACGCGGCAAAATGCCGTACACGACACTCGACGGCAGACGGAAACCGTCCTCCGAGACAGCCGATTGCTTGCCGATCTCCGTGGCGCGCACCGACAGCGCGCGACGCGCGAGCGCGATGATATCGTTCATCACGAGCTGCACTTCGCGCTCCGAGATCGCGCGGTTCGTCATGGTCTCAGCGAGCACAGCCTCGGCGAGTCTCAGACGCGCAAGCACCAATTCGGCGCGCTGGTACACGGACAGCAGCGCGTCGGAAGCGTTGTCCTTCACCCAGCCTTTCATCGCGGTCATCTGCGACGCCGAGCGCTTGCCGCTCAGTAAATCCACCTGCAAGTTCGCCATTTCGATCGTGCGCTCGACGATCTGCTTCCACAACTGATGCGTTTTATCCGACGCGTTCGAGAGCAGACCGAGGCATCTCGCGCCGACAGCATACACGCTCTCTTCACCCGTCAACGCATTATCATCCGCGCACTGGAACATGAGCACACACACTTGCTCAATCTTCGTCGCGTAGATGCGAAGCGCGTTCGGCGACGCTTCCAAGAGCTCCGTGAACACTTGGATGCCACTCTTCCAGAGCTGCACGTCACTGGGGGTGCGCTCGCTCTTGTTGCCCAAGGTCTGCAGTTGCGAGAGCACCGCTGGAAGAAACTTGGAGAAACTGTCGTACAGCTCCCGACGCACCTCGGGGGTGAGCACCTCGATGTTGCGCACGACCACGGCCGCGACGTTCAATGCAGGCGCCAGGACCGGGTTGCTGCCATCCTGCTGGTACTTGACGACCTTGATGATGCGCTCGATGAGCTTGGGCGTGAGCGTCTCCAGCTGCTCCATGGCGCACTGATGCACGACGACCAGCTGCAACTCGAACGCCGCCGCGCGCACGTGCTTGTCCAGCACCGAGGGCGGTTGGTCGATCACATGGAAGAGCTTGGTCTGGAATTTCTCGAGCGCCTTGCCGTCGTGCACGAGACCAAACACGTTCTGCTGCAGCAGAATCTTCTTGATCTGCGGCAGCTGCGCGAGGAATTGCTGCTGCGCAGTCGCGTCCGTCACGAGGTTCTCGGGAAACGCGAGCGCGAGCACCGAGTTCAGCAGGTTGCGCGCCAGCGCGGTCTCGTTCGCGCTCGCCATGCTTGTCTGCTTGCTTGCTCAATGGTGATGTTCGAGCAGCTCAGAAGACACCTTTTCAAAGCTGGATCAATGGTTGGTAGGATCTCGATTCTAGCCAATCAGGTGACGCATCCGATACTTTCAGCCAATCATGCAAAACTAGCAAATGGTAACGGTTGACGAGAAGGTTACCCTAGGTTACGCTTTGTTGTTGTTGTTGTTGTTGTTGTTGCTATGGATAATGCACACAGAATGGCTTCACTTTTGGCATGGTGGCGCCTAATGCTTGATCTGTTCTAAGAGCCCCTGCCGGATGAGCTGCTCGACGTCCACGCGGCGCAGGAAATGCGTCGAGTTCGCCTCGAGGTTCACGAGTCCGTTCTCGGTCATGATCTCGCCGCAATCGCGGAGCACGCGCACTTCGACGAACAGATCCTTCGGAGGTTTCGTATCCTAACGAAGCAACAAACAGCATTTCAGGGGCAAATGAGCGTCGACCACGGACATGCCGATAGAGAGATGCGTCGTGTATGCATACCGCAGAGAGATCGATCTCAAAGTCCGCCATGTAATCTGTGAGAAGCTGGTCATACGACTGGAAGAACTGCACTTCTCGCTGGCAGAGACTGTTTTCAGTCGCAACACACACAACGCGAAAAGCAAGGTTACTCTGCTTCCCTAGGCAAACGCCTGCTCAGCGCATCGAGTGGAAAAGCGCACGAACTTACTTTGGAGCCAGTGGTGCGGGAATGATCGTGCCAGTCTCCCAGCGCAGGTTCTTGATCTTCTCGGTTCGTTCGTATCTGCAAACCAACCATTAGACAAACGGATTGCTGGGGTTTATACACACTGGACTTCCGCAGCTCTAGTGCGCACGGAGGATCTCCAAGGACTCACAAATACGCCAGCAGACATCGCTTGTTGCGCAAGAGGCACTGGTGGCTCACGATCAGTCCGCAGTGCACCGACGGTTGCTGCTCAATCTCATCCCCAAACACGCTACACAAACATCGATAGACCGCTCTCACTATTAGAACAAACCCGCTTAGCACATGTCGGCGACACTGACAGACGCAGCCGCATTTCCGTACGCACCGGAGCTTCTCCATGATTTGCTCATGCAGACTGCCGACTTCCTCGACGACTTGTCGCACCAGCTCGTCCTAGACGCATGCATAGAGAGCGAACCCATAATGTGAACAACAGCGCGGACGACACTACAAACAGGGGTCGGGGAAGCGCACATTGTATGGCGGCAGCCAGTCGCTTCGCTGCAGTTCGCGCAGCAGTTCCTTGCCCTTTGCACACAGCGCCATCGCTGCTTCCTTTTGGAGCTGCTCAATTGCGGAGGTTGCTGTTTTTGGCGGGTTTGTCGTGGCGCGAACTTTCCGCATCACTAAGTTCGCGCTCTACTGTCGGCGCTGCTTAAAATAATGTATGAAGTTAAAAGGGGCGTAGAAAGGACAAGCGAAAATGGCGACGGATTGATCAGGAAATGGGGATATAAATTTAATGTGTATCTCTTTGCTCGGAGCGACGTGGGGGAGTCATGCGGCTAGTTTATATAAAAAAGAGACTCGAGGGAGGAAGCAGCGGGCGGACGCAATACAAACGACGAGCTAGCGCATGACTCCTCCAGTGTCCAGACGCTTTCTTTCTGCATTTGGTTCTGCCTCTTTCCTGTTGCTGGTTGGATAGACTACGGGGCTGCAACAGCTTCTACTTCGGGAGTGTCCGCTTTTGCGGCAGCAACAGGTCCGTCAAGCTTCGATGCGAGGGTGTTCTCCATGCGCGCGAGCTGCTTCGCCATTTCGCTGATCTGCTTCGAGTGCGACGAGATCGCGTGCACCATGTGGGTCTGTTGGGTGCGGAGCTGCTCCTGTGTGTTGGTCGTCTGCGACAGCAACTTCATCAACTGCATCTCCATCTCATTCTCCGTAGGTCCTGTGGCTGGAGTTGGTGCAGCAGGGTCTTCTGGTGTGACTGGGCTCGGTGTGACTGGAGCTGCTTCTGCTGCTGCTGCTGCTGGTGTGTCTGTACCTGAAGACGCTGTGAATGGCGCAGCTGGTGGGGCTGCAGGCGCCGGAGCGCGTCGGACAGGAGAGCGTGGTGGCGCAACCGACGGCTTGACTTCAGTGTACGAAGTCGAGCGCTCCAACTCCGCGATTGCCAATGCGATCGGATCTTCCTGGACTGTCTCCGGCTCTGCTACCTTTTCTACGACTACACTCGCGAGAATCTCTTCGAACTTCTTCAGCAAGCCACGCACAACCGCCTGTAGCTGCGTGATCACGTCCACACACGCGAACCGCACGGTCTTGTCAAACACCTCGATCACGCCGATCGTGTGGCCATTCGCGAGCGTCAACGGGATGCCAGCATAAAAGAGCGCGTGGAGGGAGTCACGACGCCAAGGGTTGCCGGCAAAACGCGCATCGGCAGAAAGGTCGTTACAGACAAGTGGTGCGCCATTTCGGCAGGTGTGCGATGCGAGGGAGTGGTTCCTAGAAATCGGGTCCGTAGGGTTTGGCAATCCTGTTTCCGCGACCACAAAGTAGTCTTCTCTGTCGAGCAGCCCAACCACTGCGATGGGACACTGCGTCGCGATCGACGCCATGGAACACAGCTGCGTGAACCGCTGCGCGACCTGCGGAGACGTCGTCAGAACCTTTCGAATCTTGCGCATCGACACCAATCGCTCCCGTTCATTGTCGAGACCGCGCGCGCGGATGAATTTGGTGCTACCAGCCTCCACCTTGACCTCCATGGCTGGGTACGTCACTTCCGTTAGGTCGACGAGAGGACCGCACACTTCGTTCATGCACATTTGGCAATCGGTCAAAGCCGCAATCGACGTGGCGGTCGAGCCAAACGAATCACGGCGCGAGCGCGCAGCGGATTTTGTGGATGCGGAGCTGGAGGTGCGTCGCAGACCTCCCGGCGCGGAGGCAGGTGTCTGCGCTTGTCGGCTGAAATGGTCGGGGGTCGATGCGGTCGACGACGTCGAGGACAAATTCTGCGAGCGCTTGTCGAGCGGTCCTTTCGACGACATGTACGACATGCTGCTGGCGCGGTCGATACTGAACATCCCACCGTCGTCACCCGGGTGGATGCCCGAGGACACCGAGAAGACGCGTTCGTAGTGGTCATCGTCCGCCGAGCTGATCGCGCTGAGCTTGCAGGCCATGCAGATGCGGATCGAGATCGAGCCTTCGAGCGAGTCCACTTTCCGCGAGATACTGCAGTGCGAGCACACCTGCGCGGGACACGTGCGGCAGTAGTAGCGTCGGCGCAGCGGGTTGAACGACTTCACGCACATGGTGCATTTTTTGTTGGCTTTCGAGGCGTCCACGGCGTTCGTCAGATTCGAGACCGAGGACGACATCCCGGGGTTCTGCAGGCGGCTGCTGTGGAGGGGGTGGTGGTGCTGTTGGTGGCTGGTGCTGCTGTTGTTGCTGGACGCGCCGCTGTCGGTGCTGACGCTGCGGTCGATCGAGCGGAAGAGTTTGCCCGCAGATTGGCTGATGCTCTTGGCGATGGGCACGGTCGAGTCCCGGAACCCGCCGCTCGCGGTCGCGTCTTCGGAGCTGGTCGTGGGACGACCCTTGCGTCCGCTGCTGACGCTCGAGTCTGCGGACTCGGTCGAGGTCGACGACGCACTCGCCGGCGTTTTCTCGTCTGACGTCTTGGCGCGCGACGAGCCTTTCTCCAACATCCCGCGGATCATTGTCTGCCTGGTTGCTGCGTTTGTGCGCCTGTGGCTTCGAGAATGTGTGTGTGTGTGTGTGTGTGTATCCGCGTCGCTTCTTGGCGATGGGGCGGGACTTGGAGAATGGAAAACGTTGGGGACGAAAGGAAGGAAGGAAGGAACTTCTCTCTCACTCTTTCTCTCACTCTCCAGCTGAGCCCCAGCTGGAAGGAATTCCCGTGCGGTCAGGATGCAGACTGACGTTGGGGGCTGCGAGTCTCTTGCGCTACAGTACTGTTGTCCTCAGTCTGCGGTGCGCACTCTGGCCAGTTTGGGGAGGTCAACGCGGGGTTGTAACGTCCCTTCCAGCCAATGAGAGCGTCAGGGAAGACGACAGATGGCTGGGCGATGGGAAGCCAAGTGCGCTCCTGTTCCACAGAGAACGACTCGAACAAGTTGAGGAGACGAACGCGCTTGCACTGGTGAAGAAGTGGAGGATGCACTTGAACGGGAGATCGCGGTGTCTGTTTTTTGCTTTGGCATTTGGGAGAAGAGGAATGAGCTGCTGATTTGCGGACCTTCTTTTTTTTCCTTCCATTGTGGCGGTTGTGGTTATGTTGTGTGAACAAAACGTGCCTTCATTATCAGGTGCTGCAAAGTAAGCAGCAATGTTGAGGAAGACAAGGAGGAAGCAAGACTGTGTGGGTTTCCACGATGCAGATCGCTACCGCGTATAAAGAGGTGTAGCAACCATGTGCGTTGGTGTGTTTCATTGGGGGATGCCATTACGAGAAGGTTTGACATGCCGCCAGACGACTCGCTTCGTTGCTGTGCCAGATGCGCAGCATGGAAACCTTTATACGAGGCGTTGAATCATGCCATCTTTTCACTCGATATCCCTCTATCGCTAGTGCACTCTGCTGTGATCGCGAGTAGCACTAGGACAGGCTGTGTGTGCGTCCTGTCCACTGATGCCTCCCAGAAGGAAAGTCCCAAGATTTGAACAGTCAACGAAGATGCAAGCAAGCACCACGATCAAATCGCGTGGGGAGATCTCCCATCGCGTTCTCTCTCTTCCGTGATTTCATTCCACTCCCATGGTTACATATCATACGCACGCAACCCGCAGGGCAGAGCCGCCAGGCAGCCAACTGCAAGCCACACGCATGGGGTCCTCCTGCTGCTGCTGCTGCTGCTGAAACTGTGTCGGCATGACGAAGGATTAGCTAACTCTGGAGCGGATCGTACCGTATTGGAAGAATCTCCATCCGGCAAATGGTCTGCATGCCTTTAATGAATCCATGGTACCCCCACAATATAGCTAACCAGCACCACCACTGTGCAATATGCACCCTTTTCAATGTAACTGCATCCTACGAAAAGTCTGGTACGCACGATGAGAGAGGGAGAAGTGATGTTGCACTCACTTGCCACACGGAAAACTCGGAATGTCCGCCAACTGCCATTCCGCATTTCCCTCCCAGTTGAAGACAAAAAGGAAACACAGCCCATGCAGATGGATCTGTCATCGCCGCATGGCTGTCCACAGCTTCCACACATGTGTGTGTTCATGGCAATGCGCGAGTCAGATGGGAGAAATACCACGTTTCCTCTCTGTTTATGCGCTCTTTCGTCCAACAGTTATAATTAGATCCAACATGCCCTTTTGTCCACGCACATTCGTGTCTCGAGACTCGGAAGAAAGCCATCCACACGCCAAGCAGGCAAGGCAGCAAGGAGCATGGGCATCTGCGGGAGTCAGTACTACGGCTCGACGCCGTCGTTCGCGAAACTCTACGAGATCGACGAGAAGACCGTGCTCGGTGAGCGGAAGTTTGCGGTGGTCTTCAAGGGACGTCATCGCGCGAGTGGTGAACCTGTCGCGATCAAGCGCATCGAGAAGCATCGCCCGACGCAACAGCTCGATCCATCTTCCCGAGCGAGTCGCGCGTTCTGGGAGGATGAAGTGGCGATCCTAAAGCAGTGCACCCACCACGACAACATTATCGAATGCAAGCACGTGTTTGAAACGCCTCAGCATGTGTTGATCGTGATGGAGTTTGTCGATGGAGGGGAGCTGTTCGATGCGCTCATCTCCGACGGCGCGTACTCGGAATGGGACGCCAAGCGGTTTGTGAAGGATACCTTGGAAGCGCTCACGTTCCTGCACGAGCGCAATATTATCCATAGGTACTAGTGCCAAGCGCACATTTGGGAATGCGGTGTCGCGTGCACATATTGACATTTTGCTCGTCGCACATGCGTGTTTACAGAGACATAAAACCGGAAAACCTGTTGTTTACTTCCCGAGATTCCAAGGCTGCGAGCATCAAGGTCGTGAATTTTGCGATGGCCAAGATGGTGCATGGCGAGTCGGTGGTGGGGAACGATCAGCTCACGTGGCCGTACTGCTCGCCAGAGATTCTCGCGTCGTTGGGAGGGTTCTCGAGTCGCGTGGAGAGCATTCGCAATGCTGAAGCTGGCAACAATGCTAGTGGTACCAACAGCACCAACAGTAGCACCGACGTGAGCAAACAAGCCATTGGCGTCAAGTGCGATATCTGGAGCGTTGGCATCGTGCTGTACGTTCTTCTGAGCGGTGCACACCCGTTTGATCTCGATGGGCGTCAGACCAGGGACCAGATCGTGGGAAACATTCTATTGGGCAAGTTCGCGATGAGCGGAGAGAGCAGCATCTGGAGCCAGATCTCACGGGAAGCCAAGGACCTCTTGACAAAGTTTCTGGATGTGGACCCCGAGAAAAGACCCAGCGCTGCTGAGGCTTTGGACCATGAATGGTTTGCTTCGCCCGACACTCCTCGAAGCCCGCTCTCGGTGTCGGTTTCCGATGGACTTGGACAATATCAACGGCTCATGCGCACGAAGTTTCGCGTAAGTACTGTAAGTTGCAATCGCTTTGTGGATTTGGCAGGGACATGTCTAATACGCGGTCGTCCAGGCGAGTGTATTGGTCACGATGGCGGCAGAAACGTTTCGACGAAGTCTCCAGAAGCACCGAGATTCCTTAGCTTCAGCGGAACATGCTGCAACCGCTCCAAGCAGTGAGATCGATGCTTCTGCTTGCATCGCTCCGACTTCTGCGGATCCCGAGTCTATTCGTCGCGTGGAGAGTGCAGTCGACAGCTCTGCGGATGAAAGAGTGGGGTCTCCCACTTCCTCGATGCAACAGCAGGGCTCGGTCATGAGTCGGGTCTTTCGATCACAGCATTCGGAGCGTCTTGATGCGGTCCCTGTCGACCACAGAGAAATCGATCCAGAAGGGCTGCATTAAGTCCTCGGTGATTTTATCACGCAAATCTCGGCGAAAGGCGACCTGGAAGAGTTACGTGTTGCATAGACTGTACTTGAACGGTCGCGTCTGTTAGGTATATTTCTCATAAATTCCCAGCTGAATTGGCACTACTATTGGTAGCAAGCAGATCCCACCCACATTTCATCCCAGCAAACCAGCGCGTTGACTCCTGGAAGAGAAGACGGCGCAGTAGCGATGAGGTAACTCAGTGAAGTAGTGTAGCCCGAGCATCATGGCGAATGACACGAGCGGCGCAGTGGAGATTCCTCTCGAGTTCCGGTCGTGTTTCTCGGAATCCCAGGCGGAAGAACTGATCTCGCAATTCCAGCAAAGCGACTCCGACGGAAGCGGCTCGATCGACGAGCATGAATTCCGTGCTCTCCTTTCGCGCATGTCCATCATCGTCACAGACGCAGAAGCGGGGGAACTCGTCGGGAGCATTGACACGGACGGCAATGGACTCATCGATTTCCGAGAGCTGGTGGGGATGGTGATCCATATTAAAAAGGGAGACGACCGGTTTCGAGCGCTGAAAAAATTCGTCGATGCGCTGGATACGACTCCCATAGCGTTGTTGGAACGGGAAGCAAGTACGTATCTAGTATCCACTTCCTGTCTGGTGCGAGAACACGATAGAGCGAACTAATGCTTGAGAAATGAGCAGAAAAATTTGGACTTCGAATCGTTTACCAGCTTATCGATGAGCGGAAAGCCACGGCGTCAACACCTCCGCAGTTTGTCATGGAGCTCGAGATCTCTGGCAAATGGTGTGGCGCGAAAGGGACCGAAAAGCTTCAGGCGATTGGCAAAACGACGCGAGAAGCAAAGTTCAAGGCTGCCGAAGCTGGACTAGTTCGCGTGAAGAGACTGAAGCCGGGTCTCGCCTACGAGCTCGGGTTTTTGCCGCCCGAGTGGGAGAAATGGCTCTTTGATAATCTCGAAAAGGGCGGGCAGATCAAGAAATTGCTCCAGATTCTCTCTCAAAAAGGGTTCTCGCCTGCCAACAGCATCGCGCTGATGCAAAAGATATCGACGAGGGTCTCATCCCATAAGCTTCGCACACGAGTAAGTGCATTTGCTGGGCTCTTCTTTCGCTAAACCAGTGGTTGCATGCACTCTCGTTTTTAACTCGAAAGCTTTCTGGGAATAGCGTAGTGCTCCAAGGAGCATGTACGATCGGGATTCTGAGAAGGGAGCCGAAAGCAAAGCGAGAGCTCCAGCGAACGCTCTCCACCCTCGATGGGTCCACTGGTCACAGCAAGAATTAGAGCGCGGCATTGACGGACGCGTTATCCTCGCAGAATTGGTCGCGTTCGGGTACGACCCCGAGAAGAGCCCTCTGTTCACACAGACGCTTTTGCGCGCTGTGTCCAGCAAGTCGAGGGAAAGAGACAGCAGGGATGACAGCATTCGCGCCAGCGTCGACAGCAATGCCAGTCCAGCGAACAGTGACCGAAGGTTTACGTTCTGGAGATGCCTCGAGGAAGGGAATCACGGCGAGGTGGAGTTGTTTGTGTTTGCAGGTCAGGATGTCAACGCCAAGATCGTCGATGCAAACTCCCATGCAGAGCTTTTTCCGTTGCACATTGCGTGCAGACACGGTCATGCGCAGATTGTGCGCTTTCTATTGCAACATGGAGCAGTCGTCGATCTCTTGGATGATTTTCGCCGATCGCCACTTATGATCGCCGCGCGCGGCAGCCACTTTGCTATCTGCGACGAGTTGGTGAAGCATGGCGCGTCCATTTTCAACCTTGACAACCTCAACAACACTCCGTTGCACATGGCAGCATACGGTGGCTGCGCCAAGATTGTGGACCTGATTCTTCGTGCTCACGACGATTCCTTGCTGCTGCATCTCGCGAGCTTGCCTCACCAGCGTGCCGTAAGCTACGGATCGTTGCTCCAGTCTGCGTATGACAGCATGATGAAGAAGAAACTGCGGGATAATGAGCGCCGGCGATTTCACATTTCGTGGGTGCTGGACGCTGCACAATGGATGCACCAGCAGCTATTTATTGAGAGCGGACCACGCAGCGTCGACACCAGTCTACGACCACCTGCTCCGCAAAAGTTCTTCATGGATCATTTATTTGATCGGTATCATGGGAAGCTTGTCAAGTGCGTTCCGGGAGAGGACGAAGATGATAAGCAGGATGACGGGAACAAAGATGCGATGGAGTGGATTTCGCTCGCCGAAATGACGTTTTACGTGGATAAATGCATGCGTGAAACGTACAAGCACTTGCGAAACAAGCAGGGTCGCACCGCGCTGCATGTGGCGTGCGATGAAAACCTAGTGTGCACCCATGAGCTGGCGATCCAATGTCTCGTGGATAAACATGGTTGCAGTCCGCTCTTACTTGATCACAGTGGCCATGCTCCTCTGCAGCTCGTGCTATCATTTCGCGGTCGCCCCGGGAGTCCGAAAGGGGATAAACAGGTTGAGATGATGCACATCCATGACCGAGAAGAACGCATTCGCTTGAAAAGAGAGAGGAAAGACGCAGAGAGGATCGCGAATCGACGTGAAGTTTGGCAAGATGAGCTGGAGAAGGTGGCTCGGGATTTCAACGAGCTGGAAACGCTGGGGAGAATGAAGAAACTTGTGAAGCAGGGCACGGCAAAGGAGCATATCAGCGGATGGGATGTCTATGAGGAACCTATCAGTGGGAATCGGCTTTTCGAAAATGTGAAAAGTGGCTTTGTGCAGCGGCAAGTGCCTGCGAAAGTACTCGAGACGAGCTCCGAGCGACTCGGATGGAAGGAGAAGCTGGTGTTATTTTCGCATTTTGTGGAGAAGAATCGCCTCAACCCGGAGTGGGAAGTGCATCGTGTGAACAGTGCAGATGTGTACTTCTTTTTCAACCGCGAGCGACTGCATTGTCAATGGGTGAAACCGAAAGATGCACCCTCCGAGTGGCGCACCAAGCGGATTTTCGACAATGAGGAGCAGTTGGAGGACGAAGAAGACCAAGCGAGTCTTGTTGTGAAGTTCTCCGGGGACGCGACCGCACTAACGAAAGACGCTGCTCGTGGGAGACGACTCGGTCCGTGGCGCGAGTGCGTTTGCTTTGACGCCACATTCTACTTACGAGATGGTACCGACGAAGTCGCGCTAGATAAGCCAGCAGAAGTGCTGCGGCAAGAAAGCTTTCGCTATGCGCAAGTGCTCATTCGGGAGCGAAGCGAGGAAATCGAAGAGGTACGTGCTTAGTCAGCATGAGGGGAAAGAAGTGACTCTGACTATTTTATTGCTAACGGGTGCATACATATCGATCCTGCAGCATTGCGGTGGCTGGAAGCGCTACTATGACCCCGTGACGTCACATACTTTCTACTACGATGAGTTCTCGGGCGATTGCGTGCATGACACGTGCGCGACCTCCGCTTTCCTAACAGGGATTCGCAAACCGAGACCGAAATCCAGATTTGCACTCACGAAGGAAGAACTGCAGCGGCGCAAAGAAGAGGAGGAGTGGAGATCGGCGCTCCAGCGCGCAAGACGGCAGGACGAGCGCGTCAAGGAAGTTGCGCTGCAAGCAGAGCTCGACGTCCAGCGGTCTGCAGAACTCGACGACGAATTGCAGAAGGCGATCCAAAAACTCGAAATGAGCGTCACAAGCGAGCACTTGAATGTCAATGGCAAAGGGTTGGCGTACGTCGATGCCCGGTATCGTCGCGAACTGGAGATCTATCTGAAAGCTCGAAAGGATGGACTACTGACGTCGATAGATCCAGCGCGTGAAAGTGCGCGAGATGAAATTGAGCGGTCCGAGCAACTCGACGAAGAGCTCGATGAGCAAGAGCAGGAAAGCGCTGCTATCGAAGATACCGACTCCAATCGTGCAAGTCGAGAGCGTCGGCGCGTGAGTCGTCTCCTGTGTCGAACTATTGAGCGCATGAAATTCGACCAAGAACTCTGCAGGTGGGGTTGCGAGCGCTGGTTCCCACGCGCCATGAGTCTGGAATCCCATGAGCGAGATGAATGCCACCGAAGGCGCATGGTGTGCCGACTAGGGTGTGCGCTTGTGCTTGAGCATCAACGCTGGAAGCAAATGATCTACGAGCATGAAGATGAGCATCGCACTCATTGCGATTCGCGAATCTCCTACTGTCCGCGCGATTGTGGTGTCTGGATCCCGCATTTGCGACTTGAGCACCACATGCATGAGCTTTGCATGAAGCGACCTGTGGGGGATCTGCTCTGCCGCTTGGGGTGCGGCAAGATCTACCAGGGCGGAGCGCATCAACTGCTGGCTCTGGAGCAAGCAAGGATAGCGCACGAGCAAGATGATTGCGAGCTTCGTAAAGTGGAGTGCACATGGCCGAAATGCAGGGCGATCATTGTGGCGAAGGAGCGAAACGCTCATCGCAGAGATCATTTGATTTCGTCGGGAGTGGTGAGTTTCTTAACTGCCGACGTTCACGAATACAAAGTCCCCAAAGATATGAAGCTGCTGAAGATCCAGGCGTGGGGTGCCGGTGGTGGGAGTGGTCATCTCAAGGGTCAAATGGTTGGTCACGGCGGTGGCGGAGCTTTCGTTGAGGGGATCTGCAAAGTGTTTCCGGGCGAGACGCTGTATATTTCGATTGGGTCTGGTGGGAGTAGCGGAAAGTACGCTCGATTGCAGCAATGCGAGTACGAATGCGAGGATGATCAACGCCATGCTCCTCCCACTGGAAATGGCGACGCTCCAGCGAAGAGAAGCAAGCGAATCGAGACTCTTGTGGGTGTCGCGAAAGGCGGACATCCAGGTGGTGGTAGTGGTCACAGCGGCAATAAAGAGTGCGCTTGCGGCGGTGGTGGCGGATTCACCAGCGTCTATCGGGAGAGCGCCTTCGGGATCGAGTACCTGATGATCGCTGCTGGAGGTGGCGGAGGTGGAACCTGTCGACATGGAGACGGTGGTGGAGCGCCAAAAGCAAGGAAGCTCAACGACGGAGATGATGTACGGATTGGACGTCCTGGGGGTGATGTCGTTGGCGGTGCTGCCGGCGAATGCGATGCACATAATCCAATTTGCCGGTTTCTCGCGACGGATGGTGTCTCCATGCAAGGCGGTGATGGCGCAGAGTTTGGTGGCGGAGGAGGTGGGGGGCTTTTCGGGGGCGGTGGGGGAGGTTTCGCTCCCGGGATTGTCGGTGGCGGCGGTGGCGGGTCGAGTTTCGTGAACACGAGTCTTTTCGATGCGAAAAGCGTGCATGTCGAGCCTGGAGATGCGATTTTGCCGGGCGGGATGGATCAGAATCCGCCGCAAAGTGTGCGCGGGGCGTACTGGGATGTTGTCGATGGCGTTGCCGGCGAAGGTGGTACAAGCACGGTCACGAGTGTCGAGAATGGGAACCACGGAGGAGTTCGACTCGCAAGACCTGGTTTCTTCAACGATATGAAATTTCACCGCTAAGTGTTTTAGATACTGTATATGTGTATGTTTGTGCAGCTTCGACACGATGGTCTTTCCCCTGATGCGCTCAACTTTATTCTAGCAGCAGTTGGCGCCTTCAGCGCTATCCTTCGCTCTTCTTCGTCTTCCTGTCGTGAGCAGTGGAGGGGTTGACGAAGACGATGAGATCTTTCGATCGATTTCTCACCCATGGCGGTCGGAACACAAAGTACAAGCCGCCGTCACCTGGCTTGGAATTCCAGTCTTCAGCGACTTTTTGCAGATTGTATTTGCTCGTGACGCGGTGGCTGCGAACGAACACGTTCATGTACGCGACGAGTCCGCTTTCGCATTCGAGCGTCGCGGCTGCAAACCGCACCGCCAGGTTTTCATCTTCCGTTAATGCGATCGAAAACTCCACACCTTGCCAGTCAGCTGCAAACACTTCATGGAGCTCCTTGAGGATCTCTGGGATCACTTTGCGGGTGACGGCATCCACCGGAGGTCGCATGCCGCTCGGCACAAACGCGCCATGCAGGATCTTCTTGTCCTCGAGCCATTTCTTGTGGCGCTCTTCGTCTTTTGTGTCCGGATACGGCTCGTAGAGATGCGGGTAGCGGAAGTTTCTGTCGCCAAACGCGTCTTCAAACTTGGTTTTCTTCCCATCGGGACAGCTCACAAAGTCTTTCCCACTGATCTCCGTGCGCTTCGCCTCGGATTGCAAACGCTCCATCTGGGAGAGCTCGTCGGCAAGGCTGAAGCGCGACGGTGTGTACTCAAACTGGTTAAAGAGTCCATTCTTGGTCACGATTTTGCCGACGCGGGGTTGCGCGAGTCGATTTTCATCCATTTGCTCAAACCGCGCCTGGTTCACGGCATTCACGAGCAGCTTCGCGGGGATCTTGTGGATCGACGTGTAGTTGCCTGTCACGAACGCGCTGCGGATCTGGTCGGCTTCGGAGTTGGCGTACTCGGGGAGGAGCGACGAGAAGTTCGGGAGCATGTAGTGCGGAATTTCATGGCGCTCGTCCACATCGACATCGTTGTTTCCTGGATCCATCGCGTCGTTGGTTGCTTTGCGAAATGGTGCTTGCGCTGTGTCTGCGAGCAGCTGGAGCGACCGATGCTATTTATTTGCTCGAGGGCAATCTGGAAAGTAAAAATAGGGTTGATTCCGCACGAGCAATGTGGTGCAATGGATTACGGTAACGCGTCATCAGTATCTTTCTTTATTCATCGCAGAGATAGATGGATACATCGTAGATATCCATGCACATGCATTGGCAATGAGCATAAAAAAGAGGAGCAAAACTACACACGCACATACACACACACACACACAACAGCAGAGCAGCAGGAGTCATATTGAAGCCATCCGTTCTAGCGATGTCATGCTGCGATGGAAGACTTTTTCTACCAGGATTTGGTCTCACTTGGTCGTCCAGAGATCCGCGCCTTCGTCGGCATCGGAATCCCACATGAACGAATTGGAGCCCCATTTGACGCCTTCGTGAGGAGGGCAACCACCGTGACGGCTCATCTTATCGACATCGCCCTCTGGGGTCTGGACGTAAAACAGCGACGCGTGGAGACCGCGAGGTGGAACAGCGAGACCCGTGGAGCACTCGTCCATCCCATCACGCTCGATAGGTTCGTCCGAGTAACGGTCCAGCGAGTATGGGAACACGGTCTCGCCACCGACCTTGGTTTGGTTGTTGAGGTACAAGAAAAGCGTCGCATAGCGCTGTGGGTGGAAATGCTTCACATAGCGAGGAAGCTTGTAGTGCAGATCGGAGCTTCCCACGCGTCGTTCCCAGGTTCGGATCGCGACCTCCGCAAACGTCGGGAACGCTTGCAGCACGCCGAAGAGAACGTGGTTGCGTCCTCTGTTTTCAACCATCCAATTGTACCACTCACCGTTCGTGAGTCGAGTGAGGAACTTTTCAGTGTGGTCGTCGAGGATGAAGCCAAGAAGTTTCTCTTGGAACGCCACTGTAAACTTTGGGTACAGCTTACCATCAGGACGAGCAATTGCTGGCACGTCGTTGCCCAAGAAGCTGATGCGCTCTTTTGCCCATCGCACCCAATTGAAAAAGTGCGATACGGAGTTCACTTCATGCTTTGGGAAAGTGTAGCGAAGTTCTGGACGACCGAGCTTCTTCTCCCACTCCTTTACGATCATTGGGAGGTACTCGCGTCTGTTGCCTTCTTTCAGCAACACTGGCATCAAAAGACCCGCGTTCTTCGCAACATTGCTTTGGATCCACCTGGCCCATTCTTCATCGAACAAGGCCGTAAACATGTTGCTCTGGTTCATCTCCGTGTAGAACACGTCCAGCAAAGCGTTTGGGAACAACTTCTCGTCTTCAGCGTTCGGGAAAAGAGCGCCACCTTCACGGAATTCTGCTGGGAGAGTGCTCGGATCCAGTCCACGGAGCTTCTCAGCAGCCCAGTTTGCCCACTCTTGGTAGTCTTCGAAGGTATATTCGTTCGCTCCCTTTGGCAATAGCTCGCGGGAATGGAAGGTGTCGAGGTGCTGACGGTAGAACTCGCCAGCCGCATAGCGCACAAGCTGCAGCCGTTCTGCGTACGTTGGACTCGGAAGACGGGCGACCAATGCAGAGCGGTGGCGGAACGCTCGCGTAAATGCGCCGTCGTCAAGGAACGCAGTGTGACTCGTGCGCGAGCCCGACACAACCTTCGACGAGTTGCTGCCATCGACCTTCGATCTGTCTAGCGATGGGATCCCGAGCGCCATCACCTGTCTGGCTTCTTCGTCCGAGATGACGTTCTCGACATCGAACACTTTTGGCCGGATGCCGATCGTCGTGAGCACAACGCCATTCTCGAGCGTGTACTTGTACCCCTTCTCAATACCAGGCCACACCCAGAGCTGGAAGTCCAAGAGAATGTGCACAATGTTCTTCGTCGCGGCGAGATCCTGCGCATTCCGCACGGGGAACCCCATCTGCGAGTACAATCGCACGCCGTTGTCCATAACGTCAAGATCGGCGCCAAGCGAAGCCGCAGCGAGGCTCGCAGCTTGCGAGACACAGTCAAACTGACCATTCCAGGAGACGTACACACCTTCGTTTTGTCCATTGAGCATGAAAAACACCTTGTCCGACGATGGCGCAGCCTCGGTCATCGGTTGCTTCACGTGGATGAGTTTCCCATCGTTCAGAAGCTGCGGCTTGTAGTCCGCATCCGCGCACTTGTCGTTGGCTACCAAGTGGCGCACTTCAACACTCACCAGATCGGTCTTGTACTTGTTGGGCATGTCGAAATTGCCGAGCACGACACCCTTGCCGTTCATAGCGTTCACGAGCTTCGAGACACTGGACGCCACGGGGTACGGCAAGTGCTGCACCAGCACGTCCCCATCGACACTCACAAACTGTCCCGCACCGACGGCTGCAGCAGCGACCGCGAGCGCCGAGAGCGACAGCAGCAGCGTCGTCGACGAGCCTCCTTTCTTGCTCGGGGTAGCGGTGGACGCAGAAGCAGCCGCTTTGCCTTTGCTGCCGCCACTGGACGCCGCAGTAGGCGATGTCTTCTTCCCCTGCTTCATACTTGTCGGCGTGACGCTCTACGAGTTGGCCACACAATACGCACGGACGTCTGGTGCTTGCGAGCGCGCGGAATCGATTGTGAGGTCAGTGCTTTCGAGCGTGCTGAAAGTGCGCGAATGAATGCGGTCGTTTTGCACGCAGATCGAACTTGGGTCAGGCGTATTGAAGTGCTTACCTGCTTTGTATGCGCTGTAAGCGGGATTCGGGTAGGATATATGGCGTGATATCCAGTTTAGTGCGGTGTCACCCGTGATAAAGAGACTGAGAAAGCGGAGCAAATGGGAAACCGGCGCACGTTTCCGCACGCTCGGCGCGTTTCTTTGATCGCTGATTGGCGCCAGTGGACGATGCGCGCGCGCGATTGGCTGAAAAGGGATGCTTGAAGGTTTGCTCTGGACGTTCGCTCGCGATTCAGCGCAGTCTCCCTCTTTCGCACCAAAACTGACAACCAGAGTGAGGACTTGAACGAGTTCAGGTGTCGTAGAAATATCTTGTTCCAGTAGACTGCCTTTACATTCGACACTTGTTTTTGTGGCCACAGATTGGATCACTGACTATCTGCCAGTCGATGGACACGCAACCCATGACTGGACGTCGCACACACAGGTCGCGAAGTCGGAAACGCTGGGGATCTGTTCAGGGTTCGTTGACGCTCCCAATATTGGAGTGTACTGATGTAAAGATCTCTCTCTCCTGATGGGATCGTTTGCGAGCGCATGTCACGAAAACCATCCTGCAACTGTCAAACGACTTCCCCTCTCTTTCGCACCATCTCTTCCCAACAAATCTCTTCGTAAATAGAACCACACACACACTCTCCCGTAATTACGCATTGCGAGTATTGTATACCGGTATTGTACCGGTTGGTGCGACCTTTCGACATGAAGGTGGTCGACAAATCTTTCCTGCAAGATCGGTTTGAGTGTCGGAGCGTTACGCTTCCAGAGCGAAAGCTTCAAGAGACTGGAAATCCGTCTACATCCGTCACGACACGCTTTCTTGCGGACTTGCAAGCGTATCGTTCGCGGCGTCTGTATGATAGTCTGCTCGATGCCACACAGGGGACCAAGCACTCGTCCTTCACGAAACAAGCATGCTGCTCACAAATAGTGCATCACACTGAGAGGTGTCGATACTGAGTGAGGATACCCTCATCAACTCCGCTAAGAATCCGCAATCTCGTTCATATCCTCTCGTGCAAATGGGTCATTGAGGTTCGCTGCAAGTGGAGACAGGCGCACATGGGAGGCGAGCCGGCTCTCGGTCTTCGGCGGACGAAGCGTGCTGAACGGAATGAGTTGCAGTTGGGTGTGTGACATCCGTATACACCAACGAGCTCTCTCTTTCCCGCATCACACTGCAGTCCACACCGCAAGTGTATGTGCAATAAAACACAACGCTGCTGGAACACGGAAGCGAAACGCAATGGGACTCTCTCTTTTGTTTCAGCTGCGTGTGTTGGTGTGTGCATCTCGCTCGCTCTGTGCAGTTCCAACCAAAAGCAGCAAGATGATGCGTCTCGATCGTTCGTTATGGGTCCATTTTCCCATCGAGTCGGGCTTTTTCGAACAGTGACGACTGCGTCTGGCAGAAAGAAAGAACGCAAAACCGGATAGTGCGGAAGCACTTGGGCTTTTGTGCGCGACAGAGCATGCACAAAAGAAAGTGTAGACCGCAGCGCAACTGCGAGCTGCTAATGTTCCTTCGGTTGTGCGCCACGCCATGAGCCAGCGCCAAGACGAAGAAGGAACCTTTTTGTCCGTGTGCACGCGCTTCGGCGCTCTCCACTGCCCAGCATGCAAGCGCACACTTATTGCGCATCGGAAGAGGTGAGGATCCGATCCAGCAGATGGATAGCGAACACAAAGTCAGCAACAGCATAGAGAGAGTGCGTTTGACACCCGTCTGTTCAACTGGCAGACAGCGGGGGAGCGAGAGAAAGATCGGCCGCGCAGGAGTTGATCGCCACAATCGAACGAGCAAGCGGCACAAACGGTTAAAAGGTGGCTGCAGTGGGACTCGGTAGAAAAACCATCGACTTAACTCTACCGGAGACTGGCAATTGTGCACTCGAGCGCGGCAGGAAAGCTGCCCACCTCCGCTCCAAACTTCAATCGAGCGGTCGAATCTCGAGGCTCTATGCAGTACAAACGAAAGGCTAGCGCAAACGAGTGGTGGACCTCAAGCCCCACCCGCGCGACATGACGTGACCTCGGGACTGTTCTTGAGGGATTTGACGGAGATACGTACCGCTCGAAAAAGAAACCAGGTGCATCGACTGTTCTAGTGCGAAGCGCGCGATTAGCTACGACTTATCGCTTGTCGCTGCAGCTCGTGACAAAGTGCTTCACATCCTTTTGTTCGAAACATCCTTTTGTCTCTCAAGTTGACCATCTCGTTGCGAGTATTTTCTATGGAAACTTCCGCGTCCGCTGCCTTTAAAAGGAAGGAAAGGAATATATCTGTCCACAAGCAAGAGTTCATTTTCTGGGACCTGCGTGCTGGGGATTGTGTGCTCGCACGGACCTCGGCAGACCTGCCTCTCGTCCATGTCTCCACCACCAATACTCATTCACAACCTTCCTCTCTCACACACACACAGCAGCTCTCGTCCAGCTGATGGCCAACCTGCCATTTGGTGGCGTCGCACCTCCATCTGGAGAATGGTTCTCGTTGGTTCAAACGAAAGGACACACTGGAAAAATGAGCGCACTTTCCTTTCGTTTCAAGACATCGTTGTGAAGAAATCGAAGCGCAAAGTGCAGAACAACCGGCTTTCCCTGCCAATTGGTGCTCTATTGTCGTTTTGTTCCCCTCAGGCTCGAGTCATTCGCCTTTTGGAAGAAGAGAACAAAAGAAGAGAGTGTGGTTTCACATCTCGTTGGTTTATGAACCCATGCAAAGCGTTGTTTTCTCGAGTCTTTTTGAGGGGAATACAAAACGAGTGGTCTTGCCTAATGAGTGTGAAGAGACCTTTCTTTTTCAGCCGAAGACGTTTGCACTTGAGCAGTTGAACCGACTTGATACAACGTCACTTGCAACGCGCGTCGGTCATTGGCCGAAAAGGTTCGTAGAATGTTAGAGAGAGGGGGATAAGGTGTAGGTGAAAGCAACCAAAAAAGGGAGACGGAGCAAAGGGTTTGGGGACCTCCAGAAATCGTTGATGTGACCGACCGACTGAGCCTAGGAACACCAATGTTTCGGAAAAAGTCGCATTTCATCGCTCCTTCATCTGATCCACATGTTTGCATAGAGTATCTCCTCAGGACAAGAGCTCGACTGCGCACCATCGGTCGCTTATTAGCGGTATTACCGACGAGGAGGCAAACGCACACACACACACACACACGCACACACACACAGGACCGCCGCCGACCACTTCTCCTCTCGGCTCTCCATTGGCACCGCGCTTCCTCGCATCTTATTCCTCCCTTCGTCCAAGGCGCGAAACGTGGCGTACGTCTGTCTGCCGTTCAAGATTCAAATCTTCCGACCAGACCACTCGTCTTGCGTTCACGTGAACACTTGGAATCTGCTGTGCACAAAAGAAGCACCAAGAGGCAACTTTCCCACTCCAGTGCGAGTGACGACAGACGACGACGACGACGACGACAACAGCAGCAACAACTGCAGCAGTGCCATTGCAAAGAGCCAACCACTGCAGAGCGCATCGATCTTTCGTGCACCGACAGCAGCTCCGTTTCTCCGCTTTTGGACTCCGGTCAAGCGACGAAAGTAGCCTTCGTCCTGGAGTACGTACTCATCCGATCGTCTGCAGTCCGCTCTCATCCCTGTCGTCGCCTCTCCCCCCTTTCTGAAGGAAACAGAGGAAAGCGAGAACCATGCCGTCACAACAATCCGGTCAATTGAAGAAGATGTCGTCGAATGGAGCGCCGCAGTACTCGGACAAGTTGCAGCACTTGACGGGCATGCTCGAAGTCAAGTTCAAAGTCGGCGCATTCGCGACCTGGTCCGATGTGTTTGTGCGTCTTGAAGGTCGGTGGATGACCGTGCACAAGCGGGAGCGTGAAGCCACACGGCTCGCTGCCATCGAGTTCGGTCCAGGTGTCCAAGTCACCGACCTGAACGATTCGGAAGCGTCGACCAAGTTCCCGCGCCGATTTGACGTTATGTGCAAGGGCGGGGTGTTGCCAGCCACCGAGATAGGTTTCCGCACGAAGTCGCGCAAAGACCGGGACCTGTGGGTGCTCGCGATTGCTACGAATGTCCATATCCTCACCACGATCGGCTTGGATCTCTCTTACGGCATCGCGGATCTGGACCCGATCATAACGCGCATGAAAGAGGCGTTGACGCTCACGCCGATTCGCATCCGCAGCGACCTCGCGATTCGTTGCGCGTCTGGAGAAGACATCGTCGCGTTTTTGGTCGCGGAAGAGCTCGCCAGCGACCGAACACACGCGAATATCATTGGTCGGCGATTGCTTGCTATGAATGTAATCCATCACGTCGTCTGGGAGAAAGGGTTCGTGGATTCCAGCGAGCAGTATACTCTCTCGGAGCTGGACGAAGAGCTGGGCTACGAGGTTGAGCATTTCCAAAAGTACATGGACAGCCGGAAGTTTTGGAGGTTCTTTGACAGTGATGGTTCGTCCAGTAATGGCAGTGCGCGCAGTGGCCGTAGCGGTCGTAATATCCATAGCACGGCAAGTTCGAGCGGAGCATCCACAGTTCAACGTGGATCGGCGACCAATACTTCTCATGCAAGCAACAGCAACGCCAGCAACAGTCACGCGAGCGCCAGCCAACACTCGACTGCTCCTGCTCCTCCTCCAGATGCATCGTCTGAGAAAAAGGTGAAGCAATGCTCGGTTTGCAAGAAAGGATTCAATCCGTTGCGACGACGGTATGTTTGCCGAACGTGTACCGCTGTCATTTGCAGCCATTGCAGTATGTCGCGCAAAGTGGAATCCGTGGATGAAGGTTTGATTACTGCTCGCGTCTGTGTGAGCTGCAAGCTTAGCGCAGGTAAAAACCAGGAGGATTTCTACGATCGTATCTTCACCGGTCCGTCCCTCGTAGCAACTGCAAGCACTAGCGAGTTGTCGAGCATCTCGGGTGGTGGTCGCGCAAGCACGTTTTCTCAATCTTCCAGTTCAAGTGCACCATCGACAACATCGGAAAAGAGAGTAGCGAGCTCATCCAGCATCCAGCAGACGCCTGCGCAGGTCCGCCGAAAATCCAGTGCTGTTTCGCTCAATGGAGTCCCTTCGGGTCGTCGTATCTCCATGTCGTCGTCATCGGTGAGCGAGTGCCATTTCTGCATGAACGAGGCGTGTGGACCTCTCAAGGACTACTTCGAAGTCCCTTATCCAGTTTCCCAGCATGTGGTCGACCGCGATGGACAAAGTCAGTACATCATTGCGAATGAACTCGACAATGAGCGTGTGCGTCTCCGATCTGTTCAGATTCTGCTCGACGCTTTGCACTCTGGTCCAGCGCTGAAGCAGTCCCTTCTCCACCTTTGCTCAATGGCAACGATCGCAACTCAGTGCGAGATCGCGTTGGTGGGATTGCTTGATCGTGACGAGTACGTTATCTGTGCCCAAAATGGAGGCGGCAAGTTCGACGACAGCATTCCTCGCGACAAGTCGTTTGCTGCACATACGTGCCGCAACGAGGCTCCACTTGTTTGCAGCGACTTGACTGCTGACGTCCGCTTTGCAGGGAACCCTTGGGGTCGCGGCGCGTTGAAGGCGTCGTTTTACGGAGGTATCCCGCTGACACTGGCGAATGGGCACACCGTTGGTGCCATCGAAGTCTTTGATGTGAACCCTCGGTACGCGTGCACAGAGGTGGTGACGCAATTGCAAGCGGTGGTGCGAGGGCTCATGAACAAGTTTGAGGATATTATTGCAAGTGCGCCGGTCGAGCACCATGCGGAGGTTCATTATGCCCACGAGTATGAGCTCGATTCGGCATCGGTGTCTTCAATCGATAGCTCTATGTCTGTGGACAGCAAGCCAGACACGTCGACTCCTGCAGCTCCTTCGTCTGCTGCTGCGCCTCCAGCTCCAGTTGCGGAGGCTGCTGAAACGGGCGGAGCGCAGCCAACTGACAGTGAGATGGAGACGCGTCTCTTGGAGTTGCTTTCCCAGACAACTAGCACCCAGGAGCAGCTTCGCAACCAGCAAGGTCACATGGTGCACGCCATCACGTCTCACTCGAAGCAGATCACGGAATTGGCGAAGCAACTGGAGCGCATGGAATCGACATTAGCGGCCAAACTAGACGGCAAGGATGCGTCACCATAGATGGATGGAGGAAATAAGTAGTAAGTAGCGAATCAGGCAACCAGCGCACCAAAGTCGGCGTTTACTCCCCTGGAACTCAAATACAGAGAGAAAAAAAGTCACAAAAATATCAGAGCCTTTCTCGCTCACCCAGTCGTGGACGCATGACCGTCGCAACGCCATTTCTCTGTTGGCCACTCGGCAACCCTCTCGATTCGGAACGCTTGGTCCATTCTGCCCGTCAGTGTTTCCGCAGTTTTGCGACTTCAACCGAGATGAGCATCACTCTCGCGTCTCGTTAAAACCGTACCCTGGTTACGTGGTGTCATCGGCAGTTACGTATGTTTACACAGTCCCCCTTGCCCTACCTCTTCACAATGACTCGTGCTTTAATGTTGCGCGTTGTCGCCGTAAAGTCGCTACCGTTGCGTTGCCGCACCGTAACCTCCTCTCCACACCCGCAATCGAGTGGCTCAAAAAAATCCCCCCTCACGTTTCCGCGACGCCTTCAGACCATTAGCGAAAGAAGCCCCTTAAAGCAGGAAACTCTTTGTTCGATTCACGATGCTCAGCCGTCTCGCGCTCCGTCACGCCGCCATCTCCATGGCCGCGGCCAAGGCTTCGGCCCGCTTCGCGCCAGCTGGTGCCAACGCCGCGTCGTTCCACAGCAGCGCCTCCCGCAAGCAAGAAGAGAAGAAGACGACCGAACTCACCCACCCAGGTTTCTTGAACCAATTCGGTCTTGACGACTGGAAGATCTCGTTGCCAATTATCGCGGCGATCTCGATCCCAGCGATCAGCAACGGCGTACGTATTTATGTTGATTTACTAGTGTAGTAGTAGTAGTAGTTGAGACGCAGCAGCAGCAGGAGCAGGAGGAGGAGGAGTCGGAGGAGGAGGAGCCACGGAAGAGCACAGCAGGGTGTAACTGACGCTTTGTGTTGTGTTTTAGTTCTACGTGCTGAACGAAGAAACCCAGCTTGTGTGTTGCTTCTTCCTGTTCGGTACGTCGGTGTACAAGTTCGGTGGTGACGCTATCGCTTCGTACTTCGACGCGCGTGCCAACGCCATCTTGGGGTAAGTGTGGAATGCTTCCTTTTAGGCGACCGGGTGCTACTGAATCTCACGCTGTTTTTGCGTGTTGTATTCCACCAGCGAACACAACCTTGTCGAAGATGCGAACATCGCCTTGGCCAAGGAAACGTTGTCGACCCACGCTTCGCTCCTCAACATCCACGAGGACATTGCTGCCGTGGCTGAAGCCCACAAGGAAGCCGTTGCCCTTATGTGCCAAGTGCAAGCCGCCAAGTTGCGTCACAAGACCCGTGACACCTTCGTGAAGAACTTGGAATCGATCCGTGAGATCGAGTCGAGCTACAACTTGGAGTTGCAAAAGAGCATGGTGTCGAGCGCCACGAAGAACGTGCGTGCCGTTGTCGAGAAGGGAGACAAGGCGTTGAAGGCTGCTGCTTTCAAGCACGCTTTGGACATCATCGCGCAAAGCGATGTTGATGAAGGCAAGGAAGACGACATCGCTGCGTTGTTCGCGAAGGAGTTGCGCACGTACGCCGAAGGTTTGGAAGCCAAGCAAGGCACGGTCGTCCAATTGACCGCCGCCGAACAAAAGGAATTGCAAGCCGATTTGGATGCGTACATGAAGCGTTTCGACTTGGAAGACGCCGAGTTCGTGGCTCCAAAGGAGATTAAGTTGGAATTGATGTAAGTTCCTTAGCTCGTCACTTTGTTGTGGGTTTCTTTAGTGCCCGGTCACTCGCTTTGCAGCTGAAGAGAGAGGAGAGAGAAAGAAGGGGGGATTTCTAAAGCAAACAGCAACAGCCACAACTGCAGCAGCAACAAACGTGTGAACAAAATAATAAAATGCAATGGAAAAAACAAGGGTTGGCAATGATCGTTGATGAAGAAATTGTAAAAAAGGAAAGATGAAGCTGATTTCCAGCACAGCAGGAGATCTCGCTCGGCGAATAGTATATGTGAGCTCGTAGCACAAGCGATGTTTGTTCCAACCTGTCCGGTTCGTTGCAGCCAGTCCGCGCTGCTTTGTGTTCGCTCGACTTCAAAAGCGTTTGGCGTGGCTGAAGGAGATCTTCCCCCCAGTCTGGAAACCCGTCGGTGTCAGATCATAAATCGGTCCTGGGGAACTCGCGTTGGAAGATGCACGCAGTCTTCTTTCTATTCCAAAAGTGGGAGACACACCCGGACGACACTCTTTGAAAGTGCTTTTCAATGCGATATTCGGACCGGGACCCTCCGCTTTCCCATTGAGAGGTTGGCGCTTCGATGTGCCAAACTTTGGCGACATCGCTGTGCCCATGGACTCGGGGAGGTCGTAGATCGGTCCAGGGGATGGCGTGGTGTCGCCGTTCAGCGAAGCGCGAGACGCGTTGTCGAACGCAGCCACGCCTGACGACCGACAGAGCGAACTTGGTTGTTTGCCGCACGAATGGATCGATTCATAGGACCCTGGTCCAGCGCACGGATTCGTGAGTTTCTTGGTCGTATCCCAGTCTTCGCGGGTGCTGGTGCCGAACCCTTTCTTTGGTCCCGTGCCGATGCTCGTGGGCAGCTTGTACAGCGCATCCGTGGAGCTCGACCCATTTTGCCACTGGAACCGCTGTTCCGTGGTGGTGTACGTCGCGATTGTGTGATGAACACCATACTTCGAGGGCGAGTCGAACAAAGGTTTGTGCACCGAGGCTTTCGACGGACTCGCCATATTCGTGTGCGGAGTTTCTGGATGCTCCCTATTGACCGAATGCTCAGTGCGGTTGCTGCAGTAGGTGGTTCGCCTCGCCCAGCGTTGCAGCACCTTCAACCTCGAGGCTGACCAGTCTGCATTGCGCGTGGATCACAAAGTGAGGGTCTCCCTATAAATAACGATGTCAGATGCGAGTGTCTTATGCAGAGCTGAGCGGTATTTTTGTCGTCTCCGTCGCGAGTCCGATTGGTTGCTGCGTGATGTGCGTCAAGTGGTCGGCATCAAGGTGTTCCCGATTCGAGACGACGGCACTTTTGCAGCGCAAGACATCCCCCCTTCTTGACCATTCCCTTACGCGACTGCATGCATTTGGGTCCAAATGACGCAAATTGGCTTCAGCGGGAGTAGAGACCGAGTACGGAGCTCTTCGTTTGAGGCATTTTCCGCTGCTGCTTTGCTGACAAGGAACGAAGCGAAGAAGACGGTGCAGTCGTAGGCGAACGAGGTAGCGCTGCTGCCCAGGCTTCTTTGCGTTTGTGGACACCTGTAGGGTTGATCCGGCGCCACCGTTTCCAGTCCGCGTCGCACAAGTTCACATTTCTCTCTACTACCGCTGCTGCTGCTGCTGCTGCTGGGTTTCGCAGCTCGTCTTCTTCATCTGCCAAAGCGTACTTTGCCCCCTCCTTGGTCTGCTTTAGCAGCGAGCTGTGCGCTCGTGCCAGTGACGGGAAATAGTATCGTTGCGCTGGATGGTGCTTGTCGCGGTTGAAGTTTGTTTGTGGCTTTTGCTGCACCTGCTTCTGCGCGCGCGATTCGAAAAGCGATTGCACCTGCTGCTGCGCCAACATTGCTGCGTGCGTCGTCTGCGCTACGATATTCCTCAAGTACAAATCCTTCCAACCCTGTGCAACAAAATGAGGTCGTGATTCAGTAGTCACCTCATGATAGCATTGTGCAGATGTCGTGCAAAGCAGGAGACTGAACGAACATAGAACGCTTGGCGTCTGGACTCGAGCCGCTTGGATTTGTGCATCATGAGCAAAATCGCCCGTTGCCGTCGCTTCAGAGTGGCTTTCCGGAACTCGAGCTGTGAGTGGAAACACTCCATCTTTCTGAAAAGTTGCTGCTCGTTATCTGCGATCACCATTTGACACTGCTCCTGGTGCATGTGGATCTGCTGCAGCAGCTACGAAGCGAGACGAGTCGACATCCGCCGATTAGCTAGCAGTATCCTGCAGAAAGCCCACGCAACGAGATGACGTATGATATACCTGGGGCAACTGCACTGTGCAGATCTCGTCTCGAAGCACCTCCATCTCTTGCGGATACTGCATCATTTTGTCCTTCATTTGACTCAAGAACGCTTTTGCGTGCACCAGTTTCCCACGCAGGTGGGATTCCACTGCACAAAGTCGAGTCTTTCTCGCGTTCAATCGCCTTTCTAGATCGTGCATGGAGCGTTTCTGCTTTCGCAGCGTGTGTGCCTTCCACCCGAGAAACAGTGTGTGCTGGAACACATTGCTCGTCATGGCGTCGATCGACTTTTTCTTCCACGTGAGCGTGCGATTTCGAGTCTGCAACGCTCGGTCGACACTGTTCTCCAGACATTTGATCTGCTTTTGAGAAGAACAGTTTGCATCTCGACACCGCGCTAGCTCCTCCGACTCCATTGTCGAATGCGAGCACACACGACAAAAGTGATGTGAGCTCGAGTTGGAGATGCAAAGTAATGGGATAACTGCGTTCGTACAAGCATCTGCACTCGCATGGTCAACGTTTCTGCTTCGTGCTGCTTTGCTTTGAGTGTTTCTGAGAGGCGAGAGACCTCGAGAGACTTTAGATAGCCACAGACAAAGCGCGCAACTTGGAAGTAAGTCCGGTTTCCCGCTGTGGACAGCAACCATCAAGCGTGCCTACCTGGACGTTCAATGCTCGCAAGGCGTCTTCTCGAGTTGCTACCACCTGCTGGTTTTCACTTCGGATTGCATCAAGTTGAGCTTGCACGACACCTTGCTGTCAAGTAAACGGACAGGGATGCAAACGAAGTGCGATCGTGTGACCACGAAGGAGGCAGAGACAGCGGTGGCGTGTATGCATACTCACGTGAATGCGGTTCTCTTTCTCTTTCGCTTCGAGCTCCTCCACGACTCCATTGAGTTTGTTGATCTCGCTGTCCTTGCGGTCGCGGATCTGCTGAATCTCTTCGCGCAGCTTCGTCCCGGGATTTTGACATCCATGCCAGCGAACAACATGTGCGCATTCCATTACTAGGACTCGTCCGCAAGAAGAGGGAAAATAGTGTTCCCGTATCTGCAAACCAAGACAAAGGTACCTTTGTGATGACAATTTGCGCATTCTGGTGCTGCTCTTGTCCCTCGATCCACTTGCTCCGCATAATCTGATACTCTGCCTCGACACGAGTATGCTCGGTCGACAGTTTCGCGAGCGCAACTTGCATTTCGTTCTCGTTCATCCGTCGAGCTGTCATTTCTCGCTCCAATTTACCAACGAGCTCGCCATGGGAATGCATTTCCTTGCCGCGAGCAACCTCCAGCTTTGCAACACAATGCGGCGAAGAGAGTGGACAAGACGCCGATGGAAAACGCGCTCAGTTTTTGTCGATCAGAGAAACAGCCAAGAACGCAGTTGTACCTGGTGCAGACGAGTCTGGAGCGCTTCGCAGTTTGCAGCGTTCCCGCAGCAACCACAGGTCGATTTGGCTGCGCTGCTGCACGGATTGCAATCGCACGAGCTCGTGGTCATCGCGGATCGGTGTCGCCACGAATGGAGTAGTGGCGCAACAGCAGCTGTATCGACAGAGGAAAGCACAAATATCGATGTGTCTAGGACCGATACGTCGCGTTCGATGCGTTGTGGGATGAAGAGGTCCGTTCAGATGCATGTCAAGCGCAGGAGTGGAGTCCGAAAGGACGTTTGAGGTTTTTTGTCGAATATAAGAGACAAACTGGATGTAAGAGATATGCATTTCGACGGGTGATCGTCACCCACTCACCCAGCACACAGAAACGGACACTCCACCCAGTCTGCAACCGCCACCCGACACGTCACACCATCTGCTCGTTTTCCTGTTCGTGATCCGTTCTGTCACCCACTTCCATTCTTCGAACTTTTGCACTCAGCATACGATCAAAAGCGATTTGCAAAATCGAAGTAGGAATAGGAACTCTCACTCTTGTAGACCAGGATTGAAAGCATGCATGTCTCGCTTTGAATTGGAGAATGTGCTTTCTCGACATCCGCGTTTGGACATTCTTCCAGCTGCATATTTCGATCCGAGTCGAAAAGGGCGGAACGTGAAGTTGGCGACCAGGTCGACAGCATCGAAATCCAGAGTCGACAACAGCCAAGAACAAAAAATCATCATCCGAGCCAAAAGTTGATCCTCGAAAGGGAGAACGAACACGCAGCCGCGCGCATCCCGCAAACCTTCAAAACAGAACAACAGAAAAAAGCACCATCATTCCGCATTCGGAGGAAGAGGAAACCAGTGCCGCAATCACTCATTTCCGCATTCCCCGCTTCGAGAGAGAGAGTGTGTGAGAGAGAGAAGAACGCGCGATGATCGTGCTGGTGTATTCGGCGGTGAACCTGCTGTGGCTCTTGTGCAACAGCGCAGTGATCAATTTCTGCCAGTTCTCGCTCTGGCTGCTCGTGCGACCGTTTGACAATGCACTCTACCGACGTTTGATGGGGTATGTCTTTCTTTCTCTCTCTCGCTGTGCATGACGCTCTCTCGCACATATGATTGTGTTTACCCATTCGCTCACTTCCTTTATCTGTGTGTGTTATGGGGGATGTAGCTCGTTCGTTCAGTCGCTGTGGGTTGATGTCGCGTCGTCCTGTTTTCCGGAAGCCAAGCTCATGGTCACGTACGTATTTTGCTGTCGTGAACAACAGGGCTGCAACGTTTGCTGGACATAGAAGGTCTCAATGGCTTTCTCTCGGTGTTGCTTGCGCGTTATTATATGCAGTGGTGAAGTGCCGACGGATACGACGCGACCTGCGATTATCATTGCGAACCACCAGGTCGATGCGGACTGGT
The DNA here is from genome assembly GCA_023334155.1 of Globisporangium heterothallicum. NCBI lineage: Eukaryota > Oomycota > Peronosporomycetes > Pythiales > Pythiaceae > Globisporangium > Globisporangium heterothallicum. Next base: position 33,950 of record JAASGH010000055.1, on the reverse strand, counting down.
GGTACATTTGGCAAGGTGCTATCATCTCTTTCGTCTGCGCTGATATTTGGACGAGGCAGCGATGACTGATTGTCTGTGTTTTACTGTCCGATAGCGGCGCGCGCGCACAAGGGTGCCGGAAATATCAAGATCGTGCTCAAAGATCAGCTGAAGTATGTGCCCATCATTGGGTGGGGCATGCGTTTGTTCGAGTTTTTGTTCCTGAGGCGCAGCATTGACCACGATTCAGCGCACATCAAAGGTAGTCGGCGCTGACGTGCATGCTATGCGACTGCATCTTGCTAAACGTTGCGTCGATTTTGTTACAGCGTATATGGACAGCTTGATCGGTGATGACTACCCATTTTGGCTCGTGATCTTCCCTGAGGGCACGACGATTCACAAGGAATACGTCGTGAAGTCCCAAGCGTTCGCAGAAACGTACGTGCAGCTGTGTGCCGTTGCTACCCACCTGCGCACGAGTCTCACCAATGTGATGGCAACAGGCTGAATCGTCCAAAGTTTAACCGTGTGTTGCTTCCCCGCACGTCTGGTCTGCAAATCATTCTCGACGCTGTCAATGACGTGAAGCCCGACATTTACGACATGACAATCGCGTTTCCGACGTACACGGGCGAAGTGCCAACTTTCGAGATGGGCTACTCGCGAAAAGTCGATACCGATGTGCCTTCGATGAAGAGCTTACTCGCAGGTCAAGGTCCGCAGCACGTCGCTATCCATTCGAAGAAGTACTCGTACGAAGAAGCGACGCAGAATTTGGAGCGATTTCTGGATGCACGATGGCAAGAGAAAGAGGAACGACTGAGCTATTTTATCGAGAATCAGCAGTTCCCAGTGGAAAATGAAGCGCAAACGGTGCTGTCGCTTCCGGTAAGGCACTGCCGAGACGTCGATGCAAAGCTCGGAGTGATGCTAACTCTCATGTTTCTTTCCAACTATTCTTTCTTCCTAGTCATCTATTGTCGCGGTGTTCCGTCTTTGGTTCGCGACGGCTCTGTCGTTCTTCATGCTCCCAGTGGTGATGATGAGTTTCTTCCCTCGTAAGTATTCCACGTCCTTCCTTTCGCCAGCGATTCATTTTCTTACGATCGATGGATGTTGTATTGCTCCTCTCGACAGTGTACACGATCTGGGTCGTCTACTGCTTTGTGTACTCCATTTACGACCGCACGACAAACTTTTGGTGGCCGTACATTTTTAATCTCATTTTGGGGCGTGTGGCGAAGACTCGTGATGAAGCAGCGCTGAAGAAATAAGCGGCAAAAGCGAAGGTTTTGACAATGCCGCGCTCCCTTTCACTGACAGAACTTGATGAGGCAGTGTAAGTGGTAGCCATGTTCATGATTCCAGACGGCTTTATCAAACCCATAGTTGTGTAAGAAGCAAAAACGAAAGAAAAAATAAAAACTACGCTCTCCCTTCCCCTTTGAAGAAAAAAGACAGACACTTGCATCCCGAGACGAAGAGATTGTCGATTGGTATGCTTAACTCTGTATGCATTTTGCTCTTGTGTGCTCGATATCGATTTGCTGGAGTGTGCCGAGGATTCCTCTTACTCTTCGCTATCAAAATCATCGTCTTCCGCGCTGGCCCATTTCTGGAACGTCAGCACGAACTCTTGGAAGGTGATAGTCCCGTCCTGGTCGACATCCAGCTCCTTCAACCGCTCGACTTGAATCGCCTTGGAGTTCATGCCGCTCGCCTTGCGCATCAGCTTCCCTGTCGAACTGTTGTGTTTCCGCATGATGTTGCGCACTTCATTCACTTGGATTGTACCGCTGGCGTCGTCGTCGAAGAGTAAGTATGCGTTCACTACAAGCTCTAGCGCCTTGGCGATCAGCTCGGGGGAATTCTCCGGGAAACAGCTTGTGTCTCGTGCACTTAGCGGCTCGCGTGGAGATTGGACCTCATCACTCGGATCCTGAAGTGTTTGCAGAGTCTCTCCGTCGACACTCGCAGCGACTTCGTCCGGTACATGCACCAAGGCGCGAGTGATATGATCGAAAGTTGTGATCAATCCAAGCACAAAGCTGATCGCCAGCGACACTACAAACTCGTTTTTGCTCAGCGAGTTGTCTCGCACCATGTCGGACTCGTAAAAGATGTCGCGCATATCTTCCTCGTCCATATGAGCGCCAAGCCCATTGAGAGCAGCCTTGAGCCCCTCGTAGTCCAGTCCGCCTTTTTGTTCCTACAACAATCAGCAACAATGCGAGTCGAGATACAGATCAGCGAAACGGAAGCAAGCATAGAGAGGATCGCGCTCGGATGAGCTTACGCTGGCAAATTGGTGATAAATACAGTGAATCGTCTCGAACGCGTCGTGCGCGAGACCGAATTTGAGTGCGATTCGCTCGAAGTTCATTGTTTTCGCATTCGCTGCGCTTCGCTTAAGACTCAGGTCGCGAAGTGTCTGTACAATGCGACCGTCGATTGCCGTGCGCTCTTTCATTGGCTTGGGCTCTTTGTGTGCAGTACAGGCAGGTGGTCCTCCTTCAGCTGCAGGCGTAGGTGGTGGTAGATCTGCAGACTTGGACAAACCGCCGCCCATTGTGAAAGATGCCTTCCTCGTCCCTGCTCCGTCGTCAATCTCGTGTCTCGCGGATGTGCTGTTTACTCGCTTCCCGCCGAAGTGGACTCGGCAACGGAGGTGTGCGATTGCGCGTGCTCTTGCCTGTGTATTTATAGGAATGCTTTGAGTCAAGGTTGGGCTGGAAATAGCATTCCGAGATGGCAATCCGTTGAGCTCGAAGTCAAACTGTTGTGCCAGACTATCGATTCCGAGTTTCTTATGCATCTATGCTTTTTCTTGGACCTAGGATTGGTTTGATGGCGGTGGTGATCCCGCAGTGAATGGCGCGAACCCCAACGACTTGATGGCTTTCGGCGCGTATTCCCGGATCCGCATCGACGACGAGGTTGGTCGGGTGTTGCTTCCGTGCTGGTCTGGCGCTAGGTTGTCGCTACTCATGGTCTCACTCAAAATTGCTTGTAGCGCTGTCGCGCCGCCAAGGGCGATGATCGAGCTCTTTATGCTTTCTGCTCGCGGAATGGAGATGCGTGAGTCAGTAGTTCATCAAACCTCAAACAGTCGCCAACGCCTACTAACCTTCCGACGAAATGTTGGACAGAATCCAAACCGCATTGGCTTGGACACTTGCATTCTTCGAGTCGAGAAGCCCCACCAACGTTTCCACCGCGCCACCAGAAAGCTCAGTGACAACATCACTGAAGTCAACTGCGGTCAGTAAAGCCATACCAAGAAGGCACAGCTGAATGATTCTCTCGTCTTTTGTCGGGTCCATGGAGCATAAAATGCCGCTCAACGCTTGCATCGCTCCGTTGCGCAGCATCGACGCGCGCAACTCGATGTCCGCTGCAAAGGCAACCAATAAATAGAGAGAGTTCGTGCGGATCGAGCCCGAAGCAGGCGTCCGGAGCAGCTTGATGAGCGGTTCGATGCTGTTCACAATCGCCGATGACGTTGAAATGGACACTTTCCCCGCTTTGGTCATCGCGACAAGCGACCGCAGCGACTCCGAGAGCACGCTGCTTTGGACTGCGGTCAGACTCCGCGAGCTGCGGGTCACGACGTGTCGTAAAAGCACATCATACGTCATGGACGCAAGTTTCTTTCGGAGGAGTTCGTCATGCAAGAGGGTATTCAGCAGCGTCAGCGCGACGAGTAAAATGTCGCTGGAGTCTTCCGAGACCGCACGGACAAGGCTCAGTAGCGTGCTGTCCGAGAACAGTTCGCGGATCTGCTCACCTTCGGGGTTGTCATGAACAAATTTGGTCGTGACCTGAAGCGCCTTCAGCCGCACATGTGGATCCGTTGCGCTGAGCAGGACGAGCGCAATCTGGATCGCATTTTCGTCGAAAAGCATCGCTTTCGATGCGTGGTCCAGGACGGCGATCGCTTCAAGGACGCTCAAGCCTTCGGCGATCGCGCGCTGTGCTTGCGGGTTTGGAGTATTTGCGCTGATGCATTCTACCGTTTGCTTGACAATCCTGCGAGAGATCGAAGCGTCTGACACGATGGTTGATACTCGACTCAGCGCGATTAGGTTTGCTAAAGCACCGAGTGCCTCGCACTGAGTCGTGCGCGGGTCGTAGTGAAGCAATCGGTCGCAAAGTGTTGCAAGAACACCATGGTCTCTAAGCTTCGGCACAAGTTCGGCATCTTTCGACAAACAGTTAATGACCCAAGCAGCGTTGTGGTGGATACTCGTTCGCGAAGAACTGAGGTATCCATTCAATTTTGGCACAAGATTGGACGAGACAACTCGTCGACAGATCAGCTTACTCTTGGAGCACATGCTTCCAAGGATACCCAATACAAACTCTTCGGTTTTCTTTTGCGTTTCGCCTTCAGCGAGCGGAGAGAACAAGATTTGACCGAGTACGGGTACCGTGGCATGGCGTACCAAGGCATCGAGACACATCGCAAACTCGCAGAGATTGTAAAGCGCTTCAAGGGAATGCAGCACGACTTTCAAGTGAACCGATTCCATGGATTCGATGAGCGCCGACACATGTTCCTGTGAGAGCAGCGATGCGCGTAGGCACTCTTGGGACGAGATGCGCGCGATCAAATGCGCTGCATGCTCCTGGGATTCTGCGATGTTTACACGTCTTGTCCCTCCCTCCCCTCGTGCTTGGATCGTGGCGTCGTGATCTACTTTCGCAAGCACATTGAACAACATGGCTCCGATTCCGGTGGTCTCGCCAATCTTGAAGAGGACTTCGTCATGAGTGCGAACGGATTTCGACAAGCATTTGAGCGCTTCCATCTGGAAATAGTACGTCGTTGGAGAAACCTGAGATGCTCGTGGAGTGGCACTACCACTAGCTGGTCGATTCGGAGACTCGATACAGAATGCTCGGAGCAGCATCTGGATCCCGTCAAAGTTAAAGATCGTCGTAATCGCGGGATCGAATCCAGTGAGCGTGCCCAACAAATCCCAACTAATCCGAGCTTCACATTCACTTGGCGCACGAATACTCGAGAGAATCAGCTGGATGGACTGCTCGTACACAGTGCTTCCAGCGAACCCATCTTCCCCCATCCGCTTCATGATCAGCAGGATGTACAGCAGAAGCTTGTCGCGCACCATGGACTCGCTCAGCGTCGCGGCATTTCTGTAGATGAACTCCAGCGTCGCGCCAAGCATGTCGTTCAAGCAGTCAACGCGAGGCGAGTCGTGGATACACTTCTCCATCAACTGCAAGAGCAGCGCGGCGCCATCGTCGGTAAAGTCCAGCAGAAATGGCACAAACGCGTTGAGCATGGACAAGTGAAGACAGACAAACCGAAAGCACTCTGCGCTGTCGAGGAGCCAATTGAGCAGCGCGAGTACTTGCTCCAGAAGGGACAGATCCTGTCGAGACAGCGTTTGCACGAGAAGTAGCCCATTGACCAAGTTTCCTTCCTCCACAACCCCCATCGGGGTATCTGCTGCTGTGCCGAGCCAGGTGCGAATACGGCGTGCGATGTCGAGCACTTGGCTGATCTCAAGTATCGGCAAGCGCGGTCGCTCCAGGAAGTCGTCAGATTGATCACCTTTTTCGCGGCCAAATGCAATCGTCAGCAATGCGTTCAAGTCCCATTCGCGAAGATACAGATCCACGAATCTGCGAACCCCGGAAAGCTTCACCAATCCGGCAATGCAGTCGCGTCTGATTGCATTTGCGATGTGGTCGGGTTCGAAACGTGCAGCATTCGCGACAAGCTCCGCCATGAACGCGCCGATCGCTTTCTGCTGCAAGGTTTCGTCGGTTAACGCGTAGAGCTGCAGGAACTTCACGACATGCGCCAGGGTTTCTTCGCGTGCCGTCGCAGTGTCAGCGGTTTCAAACCGCTGCAGCGCCAGCGCAAATTCGCTGTTCAAGTCGGCATTGTATCCGAGCAAGCTCAAGATCGTGACCGGGAGCGACTTGTCTGCTGCGGGGATGAGTTCATTGTTTTCGATGGCGCTTTGGACACCCGATGCTTTCAACTCGTCGATGAAGCTCCCCGAGCTCACCAACGCGAGCAACAGCTGAAGCAGCAAATGCCGAGACTGGTTGAGCGCACGACTGGGCGAGTGGAAGATCTGGAGTAGCTTCACCAGGAGCAGTCCCATCCGGTCATACGAGTTGCATGCAGCAAGGAGGCAGTCCTCGCCCCAGCCGTCCCGTGCGTCCAGCAGTCCTGTCAATGCAGCTTGAACCAACGCGTGGCGCTGGTCCTTGCTGTCGCTCTCGACCCACAGCGTCTGCAAACACAAAGTGCAAATGTTCTCTTTGGAAAGTGACACTCCCTCGACTGTGCCATCGCCTTCATCGAAGCTGCCTCGTGCTTCTTTCAGCCGTGTGAGGACGGACGCGACCTGCAAGGTGTTCAACAGTGCAACATCATGAGAAACGCTACTCGATGCTGGAGCTGCTGGACGCTCGGCTCCCTCAGCCACAGCGTCTTCGGCGTCGACATCGCCATCCTTCACAGCTTCTCGCAATGAAACCACTCTGCGTGGTCGCTTGTCCAAGTCGTTTAGCGCAGTAAACAAATCGTCGACCAGACAAAGCCATTGTGGCAGTCGTATGCGTTCGATTATCTTTTGGATATGCTGCGTTGGGGGAGAGATGCACTCAGCCAGAAGGTTCCAGAGCAAGAGGTTCTCCGAACCGAGAGCGCTGATGTCGGGGAGTTTTGAATTGCGGATGCTGCGGCAGATCTGCGAGTGCATCCCACGGATTTGCGCTACAATGGCTTCGAAAGCGGACGCGTTCACTTCGTTGCGAAGCACTTCTCGGATATTGTGCTGCAGTGCGGCAGTATGGGAGCAGCTCCGGAAGACAAAGCTCAGATAGATGCATAGAGCTCGTTCCAACGACTTGTCGCTTTCCTCGTCGGACGGATTGATTTCATCGCCTCCAAGATCGCTCCTGGAAGCTGAGCTCGTCAGCAGCGACAAAATCTTGGACAAGAACCGCTGGTTCACGATGAAATTCCTGGCGATCGACACGTAGAGAACCTGCGTGAGCGCTGGACTCAGCGCCTGGCGTTCCACTGGGTCCGATTTCTGAGTGAACACAATCAGCAATTGCTCCAGGATTTGGTTCCCGCCGATGGATGCGCGGATCTTCTTGGCATCTTCAAACGCGTTGACAACAATGTTCTCTGCTTGCGAGCAATGCTGCTTGGACGGACTGATCAGCAAAATGTTCAGTAGATCCCCGAGCATCTGTGGCGAGAGTTCAAAATAGAAAAGCGAGCCAAGGAACGATCCACTGAGTAAGTCAAGTGCGGTCAGTTGCAATTTCGGCTGCTGGTGGTTCGACAACAGCTTCTCGAGAAGCTGTGAGAGCGACAACAGATCGCCATACTGCCATCCGACTCGAAAGCGGTCTTGGGAAGTATCGACCAGTAAATGGGCGAGGAGTTTGACACCAAGGATGGCCATGGGGTTCGGCGCTGGAGCATTTCGGGTGTCGCTGTGGGATCCTGAACTGCCAAATGGCGACTCAGCAACCCTATCAGCTGTAGACGAAGTCTTGCAAATGAGACCACACACGCGCTGAACAAACAGGCTGGATGACTTGGTGAAAATGCATTTGCGTCCTTCCGGTGTCTTGCTCAGCAAGCGCAAGAGCGCTAACGAATCCCCTGTCGCCTCTGGATCTGCTGCCAGTGAGAGATTTGCTTCCAGTAGTGGAACGAGTTCGTCTTTCGATCCCAAATAGCTTCGGACATCTCTGTACTCCTGACAGAGCGATCGCAAGCCGGCTAACGACAGCTTCTCACTCCCTGAAAGCTCAGCAACGTTGGGTGTACTGCATCCAGTACTGCTGGTTGACGGCAGGATGTATCTCAAAAACAGCTCGTGAAGCTTCGCGTCCAGTAAACTGCGCACGACTGACGGCGTTTTCGTCAGATTCGAGAGAATCTCCAATGTGGCAGTGCGCTGGTCATCCATTTCCTTATCCGCGGATTGCACTCCATTCAGCTCCATAATGCAAGTATGTCCATGCGCGAGAACGATCTGGGTTGCAGCACTAGGGGTGTGCGAAAGCTGTCGCAAGATCTCGCAGCTGAGTGCTAGGCGCTCGTCCAAGCCAAACGCCACATCTTTGCGCTCTTTAACGAATCGGATCAATCTCGGCACACCGTCTTCGTTCAAGATCAGCACTTGGATCTCCGAGTCCGAGCTCATGTTGCGCAGGATCGTCAAGATGAGGCACTGCAGCTCCCATTCGGTAGTCTGTCGTAGTGTGCGCACAAGCGATCCAATACCATCTTCAACCGTGATCGAGATCTGCACCTCGCGTTCATCCGACGCAGCAAGCAGCAATTGCGCTGCTGCGATGGCGACTTCAGGACTGTTCGCTCCGACGAGTTCCAGCAACGCAGGGATGTTCTCTCCGTCATTGAGCAGGGCTTTGCACTTGCCAGTCGACATGTACGCGTACAGCAACTTGAGCACAACTTGGACAGATCCCGGGTTGGAGACATTGACCCACCGCGACAAAGGCAACATCTGCGGAAGCACCGCACTTTCCCCTTTTGCTAGCGCTTGAGCGAGCGATTCCGCGTCGTTGTCGCGACAGAAGATGTTGAACAGGATTGATAGGATCAAGTTGTGCGAGTGTGTGCCGAGGCATTCGGATCCGCCAAGTAGAAGTCGACACAGCGCTGGAAGTAGCTCCATGAATCGCAGATGACTCGGTGTGTACCCGGAGATCTTTACGAGTACTCGCAGCGGGAGTTCTGGCGCGCCATAGTTCTCCACAATCCCGAAAATCTTGGGAATGACTTGGGTCTGATCATAGAGCGCAAATGCGTTCTCATCCGCAGCGAACATCGAGAGCAGCATCTCACAGCCATCGTCTGTGATTTGGTGCTGAAGATTCGAGCGCGCACTCGTCCAGTTCGTGAGGACCAAGTCCGAGACGACGCTGATGCCATCGAGACAGCACAACCCAGGCAACGAGGGAACTTTCGACGTCATCAGCGCCAACAACGGCGTCACCTTTGCTACAATCGTTGCGCTCCCATCCGTCGCGGCGAGTTGTTTCAAGCGGGACACACAGCGGTACGAGGAAAACTGCAGGTTCCTGTCTTCACGGAGATTCGCCAAGTGGTTCATCGCCTTGAGCGTCTCGACTTGCAGCTCGCGGTTGTCGAGATGCAGCATGTTTTCCAGCGCAAATGGGACGTTGAGCTCAGTGATCGTGTCGCTGTATCCCGTAGAGTATCCCATCAAGTTGTTGCAGACTTTGAGGGCTTGCAGCAAAAGGTTTGTGTGGAGCGCATTCTCGCTGTCGACTGCTGCTGTTTTCGGACCAAAGTGTTGCACTGTGTTCGCGACGATCTCAGCTAATCCTGTCCGCGCAATATTGGACTGAAACTCACCCGCAAGCGCTGGGAGGGAAGAGATGAAGCCAAGACTCAAGTATGCATCCATCAGCGACGCAACCGAGCAGCTCGCAAGGTCGCGCGCGTACACTTGCATCCATTCGACCAAGTGCCGAAAAATCGTCGGCCATTTCTCGTTGCGACCAGCCACGGGAGTTTCCACGTCAGTGGTGGCGTACCTCGGTAGTAAGCGAGATAGGATCTGGAGCGCGGAAAGTCGGATGTCTTGTTCTACTGCTTCGAGAAGCGCGGACAACGCTGTGCAGATCCGTTGGTTGACCAATGCAGCTACAGCTTCCTCAACATCCACGATGCGGATGAGAATGGAGAGTGCGTAGCCAATCGTGACGGACGTGATGCCCAGGTCGTCTGGAGGCAACAAGCCGCATCGTATCAGAACACCTAGGCGGTACGGATCCTCCACGATCCATCTGCATATCTGAGCAGACAAAGTCGACCGCGCGAGCTGCGCGATGCACCACAGCGCCAGTTTGATCGATGCCGAAGTCACCGATTCGTCCTGATCGAACGCAGCAAACGAAAGGATTCTCGCGACCATCTTCTCATCGAGCTTGAGTTTGTCGGCATGACCGAAACGCGCCATGTGACCGACCATCTCTGTCGCCAAGTATTGTGTTTGGCGACTGCTTTTCTCCATGGACAGCAGCAGCAGCTTTGGCACTAGTGGGAGTCCGTCCAATGGCGCAAGGCAGCGTGCGATTTCTTGCTCCATCGAGAGACATCCCAGCGAACGGATCGCAAAGTACACTTTGCTGTCTTCCCGATGGGACTTTTCCGCATCGGCGAGGCATGCAAGGAGGAAAGGGAGTGCCGGTGGGTGGCTCAGGATGTGGTGACGGCTCCTTGGCGATCGCTCCGCGATATTCGAGAACGACCGAAGCGAGTGCAGCAGCAAACTGGAGTCCGCCTGGTGCGCAAACACAAACTTGCACAGCGGCGACACGTGGTCTTCTTTGTCAAAGAACTCCTTTGCTGACGACAGCTCGCTGAGCGCAGCGAACGTCTTCACAAAGCACAAGCGCAGCTCGCGGGGAAGTGCAGGTACACACATTGCCTGGAGCGTGAGCGTCATGCAGCCGTTGCGGATCAAGGCGTCCCGGTTGTCTTGGTGGTCCGCCATGCACATCAAAACTTGAGCCAATGGGGGGATAAACTCGAGTGGCGCTACAGGGCTCAGCGCTTCGCACCTGTGTCCGGTATTCCTGCTGAGCTCCTCGTCCTCGATTTGGTTGTCGCCATCGGAGACAACTTGAAGCCACAGCATCAGATAGTACGCGAACACGTCGGCAGCAGCCTCTTGAAACATGACCTGCTGGTCGTGGGGGACTGAAATCAGCTGTTCAAGGATGACAAGGCACTCAAAGCTCAGCTTTGCCAACTTACTACTGTGCTCCAACGCCACGACACTTCGCAGCAAGTTGAGCATCAGCATCGACACCTCCAGGCTCGAGAACACGTGGATCGCCTTGTCCGGTTGAGCCACGCAGAGATGCTTCGCGACAATCACGGCGTCTGTGTTCAACGCCAACTGGCGCAGCCGCTCCAGGTCGGTGTGGTCAGCCACTCGTTTTGGATCTGTCGCGGAGTCAGCAGCAGGATCCGTATCCTCAACCTGCGGGTATTCGAATGGCGTCAAATACTGTGGCAGCACGGTGTGCGCTTTCTTGTCAAACAAGATTGTCGCGATTCGCTTGGTCGACGCGATCCCGGCGAGCAAGCACAAAATCGTGTCGGCATTTGGCGAGCACGTCGGGATGCGCATCAAGTCCTCTTCCATCTCGGCGACCACATCGAGCTCTTGCACCATCCTGCCGAGCGCTTCGCCGCTGTCTTCGAGTGCAATCGTGGTCTTGTGCTCCTCGACGACCGCGATCACGTTGAAGATTCGCAAGATGTTGCGCACAGTCTTCGCGCTCGTGTTTGCGTCGGTGAAGATCGCGCGCAGCAGCATCACGGTCTTTTTCGGCAAAAAGAACTTGAGCGACTCTTCTTCGAGCATGGCCAAGACGAGGCGACTGATGTTCTTCGCCAGTGCGTCTTTGTGGATCTGCAGCAGATTCGTGAGGATGTCGGAGATGACCTCTTCGGACTTGATGATCTGTCGGACCTTTGGGAACTGCACCAGCGTGCCTAAAAGCCGTAACGAGCGATCCAGAAGTCCATCGTGCGCCAGATTCCCCGGTCGGCGCAGAATCCCCTGCACGAGAGTGGTCAGCAAGTCCAGATGGAGCATCTTCACGTGGTTGTCTCCGAAGTAACTGAGTTTGCACAGCGCATACATCGCGGCTTCGACGATATTCAGGTTTGGCGAGTTCAGCAGTTGGATCAGCGTCGGTAGAATCCCGCGGTTCGTTGCGATCTCCTGGCTCGGTGGATCTTTCTTGCACCAAGAACCAAGAATGAAGCATGCACAACGCTTGACAAGCTCGCTGGGGTGGTGCAAAGCCTGGCAAACCACTTTGATCGCCACCTTCTCGACCAGTTTCCGCTCGTGATACTCTTCGGCGCAATTGCTGAGCACGAGCACTGTCTGCTCCAGCACGGACGTCTGGCGACTCGGAAACGAGCTGAAATCCAGCACTTCGTCGCGGTGACCTTCAGTCTCGCAGTGCGAGTACACCGACAGCTCGTTGCTGTCACTCACGTCCCCTTCGTCTCCACCATCGCGCTTCTCGTCCAATTGTTGACCCGGATCGGCGTGCCGAGCATCAGTCGATGTGGTCTGGGGGTCTGCGCCATTCGTCGAGCTGTCTCCGTCGCTGTTCTTGCCCAGTCGAAGGAGACGCGCTTCTTTCCACGTCAAGTAGTCCTTGGAGGCTGTCGACGCTGCGGCGAGTTTCAGGAGCACCATCAGCGAGTCTGACTGTGCGATGCGAGTCGCATTCGCTGCTGTAAACGACAGATTCGCAAGGCACGAGACCGCGAGCTCCACGATGATCAAGTCGTCGGATTTGAGGCATCCAAGCAAGGCGTCGATGCACTCTTTGATGCCGAAGCGGAGCTTGTTGAACGATTCCTTCGTGAGGTTCATGGCTGTGGCCAGCGCAGCGCGCTTGATCTTGCCATTCACATGCTCCATCATGCGCACTATCATGAGGATATCGACAAACTTTGAAATCTCGAGGGTTTGGTCGGGTAGCAAAGACAATTCGCCCAAAATGAGCATCGCACTCTCAACCACTTTCCCATTCGTGGACTTGATCAGCGCGCAGAGCTCGGCGACAACCGATGCCTCGCATTGCACGAGGAACTTCTTGTTCACGTCGTTGCCTTCAATCAGCACGGCGATCGTGCTCACGGCACCTTTCCGAATCGCGAGCTCGTCGTGGTGCACGAGTGCGAGCAATCTCTCGAAGCACACTTTACTGCCGAATTTGACTTTATTGCCCGCATGGCTGCCCAGTTTCATCATGGCGGTGAGCACATTCTCCAAGACGTTGAGCTGCTTGGACGAAAGACGATCCACAAGCGGGGAAACCGCGCCTGACGCGCCGATGCGGACTTTGTTCTCGTCATTGCGCGTGGCTAGATTCGCGACGAAGAGTGCCGTAAACCGCTGGAGATCATGGAGGTCCGACTGCAGGGCGTCGATGATCGCGAGTAGGAGGTCGTCACTGCCTTGGGTCATGATGGTCGCGCGATTGTCGGGCATCGACGCCACGTATGCGAGCAGCTGTGCGGCGCACACGCGGAGTGGCCAGTGGTCCTTGCATGCCATGAACTTCACGAGCAGCTCGACAAGTCCAGCGTCGACGAGCTTCTTTTGATTGCTCGAGGAGCCCAGCGCACACATGGCGAGCGCGAAACACCACGCAGCGCAGAGCTTGTGGTCATCGCGGACCCCGACGAGACGGATCAGTTTTGGCGAGTCCTCGCACTCCGCCACTTCCTGTTTGCTGGTCTTGGCCGCAGCGGTGATCCCTTCCATCATGGCCGAGAGTGCGCAGAGTCCTTTGATGCGCAGCTTCAGCGTATTCGGCTCGGATCTGCACGACGTGACCAGTGTGACGAAATAGCTGTTCGCTCCAAGACTCTGGAATTGCTTGCGATTGGTGTCGTGTCGCGTCACGAGGTTGCGGATCAGCGAGCAAGCACGTCGCTTGGTCTCCGAATCCCCCTTGCGGTTGCTGAGCGCGCGCATGATAATCGACGGTCCGTTCGCAGTCTTCACCATGTCTTTCACTTCTTCTTCGGCAGAGAGTCGCTGCAGCAAGTGAAGACTCGCACTCGTGACCTGTCCCCTCGCAGAATCCACATGGCGAAGCGTGAAATCGACCATTTTCGGCGTCGCGACGAGCTTGCGCACAGGCGAGTCGTTTCCACTTGAGATCCATGCGAGGGTCTCGAGGCATTGCCTGAGTAGCTCCCAGTCAAGCGACGCAAGCGGAGAGTGCAGCAGAAGCACCATGCCGTCCAGGATTCTGTACTCGACCAGCAGGCTTTGGATCAGCGGCTCTTTCTTGCCAAGCACGCTGAGGAGCTTCAGGCAGTCCAGTTTGGCCGCGATGTGCGAGTTTTGCGTGGGTTCTCGGTCGCGCAGCATGGTGTTGGCGACCGTGAGCACTGCTGCAACGGCGACATGTTTCCGCAGGCTCGGGTCTCGCGCGATCTCAGTCATCGCACTGACCGCGAAGTGCACGATGCGCTCATCGGAATGCGTGAACAGATCCACTATGCACAGGAAATGCGGTGCGATGACCATCACTTTCTTGACCTCGTCACTCAGCGCTGCTCGGTAGATACTTCGCATCGTGACATGCAGGTTTTTAACTGCGGCTTTGACCAGATCGGACTCGCCACCTCCACCATCGTTGTTCATGCAGTCGACGCACTCGGTCGTGCATCTGGAGAGCAAGATCAGCAGCACTTCGACTGCATTCGGGGAGTTCGCGAACCCAACGCGCTTCTCTTCAACGAGAAGCAGGTTTCCCCACACTCGACACGCAGCGATCGCGACATCGCGGCGGCCAGACGTGGTTGCAGCCGTGCCCATCAGTTTCACTAACTGGCGCTTGGTGGCGACCGACGGGGTCTCGATTGCATGCAAGCGCTTGAACAATCGACGGAGAATCGTTGCCGCGACCAACTGGATGTGCGGGTGGGGAGAATGCAGCAAGTTGGCCACGCGGTCCGGGTCGTTCTCGAACACAAGCGACCGCGCAAGCTGGTTTTTCTGCCGCGTGAGGTCGTCGAGAAAGCGCAGCACTTGCGCATGCAGCACTGCGTGGTTGAGACGCGTGACCGCGACCAGCGAGCTTTCGACCACATCGCGGACGCTCAGCTCCATTTGCATCTCCTGTGAATTCTTCACCAAATTGCTGAACAGAACAGGCAAGCCAAACAAGCGGTCCGGCGGATGGTCTCGGAAGAGCGTCGCCAGGATCTGGACATAGTCGTGGGTTTGCTGGATGCAACCGCAGAAATCCTCGCTTGACCACGCTTTCGAACTGCTTTCGACAAGCTGCTCCTGGTTCTGGTGTCGGCTCTGGTCCTTCTCCAGCACGGGTCGCGGCGTCACATTTGTGCACTCGATGAAAAACGCAAGGCACGTCGACAGGAAGGACGAGCTCGCTGCGCGCGTGTACCACAGCATGCGCTCCACACAGACAGCATTGCAGCATCGTGTCTTGATTTGGTCATCCAGGCATAGACACGCCAAGAGTTTCGCAGCGTACGCGGAGCCTGTAAAGTGTCGGTGCACCGCACGATCGTAGATCTGCTTGAAACACTCAGGGGAAGCGCACAGGTGCTGACAGAGTGTCAGCATCTTGCCTCGCAACGAAGTGGGGAACACCGCTTCAGGGTACACGGCTTTCCCGCTCGTGGTCGCCAGCACCAGTCCTTCATTCAGGATGCACGCGAGCGCAAAAATGGCGAGCCGCACCACTTTCTCGTGCGGGGAGGACAGCAATTTCACCACATGCTGCGGGGTCTCGACGCGAAAGAGCAGCTCTTTCACGGAATCCTGTGCGTGCATACCCACGATGCCCAGCGCGTACGACGACGAGCAAAGCACTTCGGCGCTCCCGCCGACCAGGAGCTTCGAAAGGATAGACAGATTGTTCTCGGTACACAATGCGGCGTGGAAAATCGGGGACTTGGCGAGCGCCGCGAAGAGGAAGCCCATGGCACTCGCGTTTTTGGACCGTTTCGCTGCGCCTCGCAGTGTTTCCAGCATTGTGAGACACGTAGTGATCGCGATCTCCCTCGGGAAAATTGAATCTGTTTCGTCTGCGATCAGTGATAATGCGTACATCACGGCATCGGCGTTTGGATTCGCAGGAGTCATGAGCTTTAGGAATGCGTCAATGCAGCCGAGACGAACGATTTCCGCCAGGTTTTCCGCTGGCACAGAAAGGCGATACGATCAGTAGAAGTCAGCACGTAACTCCCGAGAGAGAGAGAGAGAGGTGCGGATTTCCTGTGCAGCGTACCGTTTGGTAAAGAAAGACCGATGCAGATGACCGACGCCTTCGCGATCGCAGTGTTTGGCGAATTGATGAGCTCCATCAGCACGGAGAGCATCCGACACGGCGTCATCTCGGCCTTCACCGCGTCTATTCCGTTCACAATGTGGACAAGACACACAGGTATTAGCTGCGAGTGGGAGTCCCAAGTCCAGAGGACAAGCGCAAATAGCGTACGCTGGTGCAGTGTGAGCCGCAAGATCTTGAGTGCTGCGAGCACTACTTCGGGGACGTCTTCGCGCTTCGTGAGCAAGGTCAAGTGCCGTACAAGCCCCAGTTTGCAGAACTTTGGTACGATCTTTGCTTTTGGAAGCATTGGATTCCAGGTCGGAGCGATTGGTTATATCAGCAAATAGTTTGCGGTCGAAGCCAAAATGAGCAGGATTGCACGTACTGTTGCGAGCGCAGAGCGTGTAGACCACTTCGAGCGTGAGATACTGCACGTTGGTCGAGTCGGAAGACAGCAACGCGACGACTTTGTCCATCCCACCGACCGCGACGAAGATGGTCTCGGCGGATTCTAACCAAGGTGCCAAGCGTGAGTTTGACCTCTACCACAAAGACCACCCTTATACGACGATGCTGTGGCATTCATCAGTGCATGCGCACTTTACCTGTGCGAATGATCTTGGAGAGAAGCGCGAGCCCGACGCTTTGCACGACTGCATCGACGCTGTCGATCAGAGCTACAAGTGGGGAGATCCATCCATCGTGCATCAGTTTTGGCACGGCATGCAGCGCTTCTTTGAGGGACTGAAACGCACACACACAAGTGAAACGCGCAAGTCAGCTCATGCACAGCCATGTACGCAATGCGTGCTCCTTCCTCCCTTACCAATCGCGTTGTTGGATCGACCTGTACCTCCGCCGACTCTGTTTTGCTGGTCTCGATTGCTCGAGTAGCTGAGATGCTATCGTCGCTGTTTGCGAGGAGTGCGTCCTTGCTACTGGGTCGCAACTCGCGCTGTTCCCACCAGGGTGCTGCTCTCCAAAGCGTTCTTTCTTCGACTCGCCGCAGATACTCGTAGATCTCGATCTGATCGCCGTCGACTTGGTTTGCATCGTGGAAGAAATCCGCGTGCGACTGGGAAAGTCCCATGATGAATGAAGCAGCAAGGAGACGGCGGACCTGCTCTGCTGCCTGTACAGTAGACGCGATAAATAGTGGGGAGGAGCAGAAACTCGTCGCTCTCAGCGATGTGGCACTGGCGAACCGTGGCGACTTGCGCTCATCCAGAAAACAAAAGACACTTGGACATGCGCGCGTCTTTTCAGATTTAGTTTCTATTCATCAGTTTTATTTTCTAGCTGAGTCAACCCGTCCTTTTGTAACACACGACGTACCCATTCTCTACCAGCCACTCTCTGTGCAAAAGCGACTCGACAAAAATGACAAATCGCACATTGCTTCCATCCTAGGATCGACGCGGAGGAGGCATCTCAGCAAGCGAGCGAGTTGAGCCAGGATCCATGGATCGGTGCGCATGGCGTCCAAGAAAACGAGGTCTGGGTTCGTCTGCAAGCAAAGCTATTCTTGACGGACCAGACTTGATTCACTCGTCTTGGTCCGATCTGTGTGCGGCTCCAACGGCGAGGAAGCGTGCTCGACCTATTTTCGGGTGCGAGTCGCGTGAATATACTATTTAGTATGAGATGGGAGCATCATTTGCGTGATTTGCGTCAATTGCTAAGAGTTGGCGCCTCGAGACGATGGAGATGAGGGAGAAGAAGAAAGAGAGCAAGAAGAAGAAAACGGCCAGGGTCGTGGATTCGTCGCGGGGCGACCATCGATCGATCCCCGTGATCCGCGTGGCGCCAGGCGAGACCGAAGTCTCGATCAATGTGTGCAACTCGGAGCACTCGCAGAGCTTCCAGCTTTCCACGACCTCCGAGTGCACGACCGCTTCGCAATCGGTTTCCTCATCGCAAGCAGATGGATCACCCCGAGCAAGCCCTTCGGCGACGACGACTCCGCTTGAGGTTGCGAGGCGACGGAGCCGGACAGGAGGGAGGAAATCCTATTGGCGGCGACGCATGGAGCAGTTCGACCAGGAGAACGAAGAAGACACGCAAATGATGAGCAATACACACACTAATCGCAATCCCATAGTCCAGTCCCAACAGCAACCACGACCACCGAAAGTGCTCCAAGAGGGCTGCATTGCGGCGTTGCCGCTGACGATCCAGGTTGGGTTCCGTAGGAAGATGTTTGCAGTGTTTGCGCTGCAGCTCCTGCTCATTTCGTCGCTCATGGTGCTCCTGACTTACGAAAATGGACTGAGCAGTCTCATGCAGAGTGCGTTCAAGCCGTCGGCGTGGTACATCCTCGCTACGCTGGCCGTGATGGTGCTCTTCCTCGTGTTTCTATACATGGGACACGCTTTCTTCCCCCTCAATTGGATGATCTTGGCTCTCTTCAGCGTCGCGCTCGGCGTATTCTTCGCGAGTGTCCAGGTGTATCTCAACACAAACGCTGGATTGTTCTGCTGCGGCTTCACTTTTGTCACGGTGACAATAATGATCCCGCTTTCCGGAGTGAAGCGCCAAGCTGAAGGCAGGGGAGAGGATGGTGCTCGTGCGCTGCTCTCGACGACAAAGACGGGGCTCATCGCATTCGGGATCGTCATGGTTTGCGCCATCATCCTGTATGCGGTCTATGGCACGAGGTTCGTCACATCCGGCTCGGCGTTTGGACTCTCGCTGGTATTGGAGTTCGCGCTGATCCTCTGGTTCTCGTACGACGCGTCGACAATGTACGCGATCATGTCCCCCGACGAGTACATGAGCGGCGTGATCTTCTTTTACACGGACCTGCTCGTGGTCATCGTCATCGTCATCGTATGCGGAGCGCTCGCGGTGCTTTTCTCGTCCGCTGGGATGGGAGCCGGCGGGTTCGGCGGTTCCTGCGATTGTTTCGGGTGCTTGCGGATCGGTCGCATGGTCGGCGATCCAGAGGACAACACTACCGGTGTCATCCCCTCTTCGACGTCCGTCCCAGCGATCGGAGGTCGTCGGGAGAGCTACAGCGATGCGGTCGTTCTGCCCGAAGAGATGGTGCGGTGAAGAGGGCACTGGTGACGGCGGAAAGGCAACAGCGCAGATGCCGCCACCAAACATTGTATTAGTAGCAGTCGTATTATATGAAGCAAAGCCGTGCACGATATTTGCAATCTCACCTCCATCCGAGAATTGATCGGTTGCTCTCTTTCATTCATTTATCAACATGGCTACACTTTGGCGTCTTGTAAGATAGGAAGAGCGGTACGTGAGTGTATCAACCTGGCTGTTTAAATCCAGCACGTATAAAACAGACATAGGTGCGCACTCCCGTTCAAGTTCACACACCAGTGCGCACCTACAATTTTAGCCAGGAACGCTTTTCTGAGTCAGTCGTAATGGTGGTGGTGGTGGAGAGGAGGAGCAATGAGGCAGCGTCGGCGGAGGACGAATGGCACGTCGTGGCGCGCGGGTCGAGTAAGAAGAAGCGCCGCAACGGCAGCAACAGCCACCGCGCCTCGCAAGCGCGAGCAAAGAGCTCGACCGCTACATCCGGGTTCACCTACAAAACCCAGTGAGATCTCTCGCTCTTCGCGCTGTGGCATGCTTTCTGGGTGATCTAATGGTCTACTCGATGTGTGTCTTGTCTGCGCCTTCTCTTAGAGGACATCATGCTCGGAATGGCTCCGTCGGCGCTGACGGTGACGAGCTAGTGCATGACGGAAGTGTCTCGCTGGGGAAGCAGACTGCGATTCAGAACCGTGTGACGCAGATCGTGGTCGCATTGCAGGACAGCAAGCTCATCAGCGACGCTGTGCGTGTCATTGAAGCACACTTCCGATTGCAGCGAGAGATCGAGTGCGCGGAACCAGCAGTGGCGCCTGTGGCGGTGAATCTCGTGGGCTACGGTCTCGGCAGCTTCTGTTCGTCGACGAATGCCATCTACCAACTTGCGTACGCGAAAGCGCTTGTCGATGCATTGGAAGCGGCAACCGACAGCACGAACAGCTCCTTCGAGATCTTCGATCCCGTCATGAATAAGGTGCGGACCCAGGACGGCGGCGAGCTTTTCTCGACGACAGTGTAGTGAGTGTGGCTCCAATGTTCTGTATATGTAGAGCGATATCGCGATCGCCGAGCATTTCGGGTTTCGAACCATCCAGAAGAACGAAGGTGGCAAGCGTGCAGTGACGTCCAAGACCGTGTTCTTCATGCCACATTGTGGGAAAACGCTTTAC
This sequence comes from Globisporangium heterothallicum, assembly GCA_023334155.1. Taxonomy (NCBI): domain Eukaryota; phylum Oomycota; class Peronosporomycetes; order Pythiales; family Pythiaceae; genus Globisporangium; species Globisporangium heterothallicum. The sequence goes on along the minus strand of JAASGH010000055.1, from coordinate 13,830 downwards.
GAGAACGTGGTAGCGAGCAACTGGGAGGCTACCGCGCTCTCTGACGTCGTCATCATCGGCAACAGGTGCTAGAATACGTTTGTGCGCATGGCATGGCGGTCAATTCTCGTTGGAATGGCGTGCTCATGGAACCTCTGTCGTGGCGGTGTGATGTACCCATTCCATGCGTATATCCTATGTGTGTGTTCGCTGCCGTAGCTTTGAAGCGTACAGCGATCGTCTCATCGGCTCGTCGGAACGCAGCGCGTCTGTCCTCGTAGGCGTGCTTCCGTATCTCTCGGAACTGCCGCTGCACAGCGGATTGTCCAAGTCCCAAGATGAATATGGACACTACGAAGCAGCATTCAACGATCTCAGGTACGCTGGGTTCTGGTAGCGCGGTGGAGTGGGTTCGGCTACTGCAGGGATGTTGTTTCACACGCTGAATGATGTGTGTGTGTGCTTGTAGCATCCATGTGTTCCCACCTGGTCAAGTGCAGGACGCACTCCAAAACGCGTCCTTGACGCTTCAAATGGGGACAATCGCGAGTGCTGTACTAGCAAAAGGTGAGGAGCTCATCGTAGCTTCTCCGTTGTAGGTTTGTAGATCTAGATTTTGTTGTTGCTGACGTGGATATTGCATGAACGTGAGCTATTGAATCCCGCATTCACTCCCTGGCGCCGTCTTTTCTGCGTCTTTGCTTCTTGCCATGCACAGTCTCATCACCGAGTCTTTTTTTGTGGTCGACGCCCGTCTGTCGTCCTGTGCAGCAAAATGCGCTTGAAACCTTTCCACGGAATCTTTCTCAGTCTGCCGTTCGTGCAGCCGAAAAAGTCCATGAGGAACGTGCTCGTGGACTGACTGATCGCTCGAAGCACAATCGCATCTCGAAGCTTGGATATTTGTTGTTGTTGCAGCAGGAAGTGTGCCTTTTCTCGCGCTTCTTCGCGAGCAATCTCTCTCCCTCGCTCACACCTTCGCACTCCGAACTCTTTTCTCGCACTTTGCTGCTTTCTGCTGAAAATGTTCGCCCCCATCGCATGCATCTTTCTGCAACCATGGCGTGCGAAACGACGGGAGCGAAACGACCGCCAGTCAATTCACATGAGAAGCTTTTTCTTCTTTCCACGTTTCTTCTTTTTTCCATTTTTATCTGCAGGGTGTGTAACTCTATTAATTGCTTGTGGGCAACGAGATTCCATGAGCAGAGGAAAAAGCGCACACTGCAGCACATATCGCTCGTTGTCCCTTTTTTTCACTGCGGACAGGGAAGAGTAAGAAAAGCCGCGTACTGTGGATCCACGTTCTCTCTCTCTCTCTGCATCGCATTTTGGCGCATTTATAGTCCGTTCTTGCTGACTTTTGGGTTTGCCATTGCTGGAACTGTGTGATCCTCGTCGTCGGATATAAATACACCGGTCTTCAACTTGTGCAAGATCCCACACACACAACAGCTCCAGACGTCGGCTCGCCGTTGCATCATTCTTCAACATCCCCTGTCTGGAATATCCTAGTTGCCGATTCTGTTCCGAGTCTTCGACAAAAGTTGACCGAGAGAACGAGTCTCTCGACCATCACAGGGGTTTCTGCTTTTCTGTTCTTCCTTCGTTTCGGAAGGAGGTTACACCGCAAGGAAAATAGCCTTTCTCGGCGCCATGACATTCGCCAAATGCATTGGTGGAGAACCTGAACGCGTCTTCGCAGCCCCGACGTCGCGTGCCATCCCTCCAGGACGCCTCAAAATGCGCCAGCTGCTCGGGTGGACGAAAGGAAGCAACAACAAAGGAGAGACTGCGTCCCAACCGCAGCAGCAGCAGCAGCAACCAAGTCCCGAGTCCCGTCCAAGTCCGCAAAGTCCGGCGAGAGGTATCAAATACTTCATGTCCGCATCGTTGCCAGTGCCGTCCAAGGTATGCATGCACCTATTCCTTCAGCTTGCTTCGTCTTCGGAGCCAAACTCATCGTGACTTGATGGTGAACACAATAGGATACTCGGGTGAGCACGAACAACGAAGAAGAGGATGCAAACGCAAAGGATAGCAAAGATGACAAACCAGAGGAAGACGAAGACGACCTACCGACCGAGGATCCAGCAGAGGCAGCACACGGCAACAGTGCAATCTCTTCTTCGTCTCCGCCGTCATCTGAATTTGCGTCGCCGCCTCCGCCAAATGTAGTCTACCGCAAGGGGGAGAAGAGTTTTCTTGACTTCCACCAGCACTATGCGATCACACGCCACTTGGGTGAAGGCTCCTATTCCACGGTCAAGCAGGTTACGCATCGCAAGAAAGGAGGCTTCTATGCGTGCAAGATTGTCGACAAAGCGAGTTTATCGGCTGTGGATCGCGCGGCGCTCAGTCAGGAAGTGCATGTTCTGGCACGGATCAGTCACGACAACATCATGCGACTCCACGAAGTGATCGAGGACGACACAAAGTGCTACTTGATCACCGAGCTTGCTGAGCACGGCGATTTGTTTGACAGAATCGTCAAGCAGGGCAAATTCCCGCAACGAGAAGCTCAACGAGTGATCGCAGCACTCGCGGAGGCTTTGCATTATTGCCACTCGAAAAACATCATCCACCGAGACATCAAGCCGGAAAATGTGTTGCTGAGCGGTGATACCGTCAAGCTTTGCGACTTCGGCTTTGCCAAGCAGTTGCGTGATTTCAGCGAGCAATCGGTGGATTCGTGCGGGACTCCAGGATACGCGGCGCCAGAGATCCTTGACGGCAAGCCCTATGGGATTGAAGTCGATGTCTTCAGTCTCGGCGTTGTCATGTACATCATGCTCTGCGGGTATCCCCCGTTCCCCATGAAGCTCGCGCAATTGCGCACTCATCGGTTCAACGTGCGCTTCCCCTCGAAGGACTGGGCTTACATCGATCCAAGTGTCAAAGAGCTGGTGCGTACTGCCGCTGGAGTACTGGCTATTCGAAAACTCGCACTAACACGCCTTTTTACCTTCCAATAGATCTCCAAGATGCTGCATATTACGCCGAGTCATCGACCATCAGCAGCATATCTTCGCGCGCACCCATGGATCCGGAAGGGAAAGGAAACTCTGGACCAATTGCGTCGTGAAGCCGAAGAGCGGAAGCGACTCGCCGACTTGACGCGCAAGCAGCAAACTGCAGATGCTATTCGAAAGAAGCTCGCGATGGGGGGCTTCGAAGTCGTCAAGTACGGTCGCAATGGACTTCCGCATCGCACGAAACTGCGACTCTCCAACGACGGGAAGTCGATTACATGGCAGCCCAAATTGCTCAAGCGCGGGCTGTTACGATACCAGAATGCTCGGAATTTCACGAACCTCTTTGGCATCACAAAAGACAGTAACAGCAACAGTCAGCCTCAGCTTCACGTGCATCCTCAGGTGGATCGCTTGGGTTCGTGTGAGGCAGCAGATGGAGGAAGACGAAGCGAACCTTCCCTGGACGACGACGAGACAGAGCACAGGAGTAGCGTGCTCTCGAGCACTGGAAGCAACACGAGCAACAATAGCAGCACGTCGGAGACCTCTACCACCGAGAAGAAGTTGTGGTGGCGGTCATTTCGACGCGATCGTGGGAAGGCAGAGCGAACTGCGAGTGGAGGGTTTTCCCTCTCGTTCGCCACACGGTCCTCAGCGTCTTCCTTTGAGAGCTCTGCTTCGACTGCTTCAGCAAGATTTTCGGCTGGCAGAGCGTCGTCGGCGGCATCGGTGGCAACAGCGCCATCTCCTGAAAAACTAGACGATTCGATCAACTTGAATGATATCCGAGCCATGCTGATGGGGGATCAATCCGAGTTCTTCACAGCGCACAAAATGAATCTCCCAAACGGATGCAAGCGTGCGGTAGACCCTGGATGCGTGCTCTCGGTCGCCACGCGTTTGCGTGAGCTCCACCTCGAGTTCCAGAACGAAGAAACGCGCGACGGCTTCGCATACTTGCTCGAGCAGGCGACGCTCCCACTTCAAAAACCTGTCGCAGTCGATCCACGACCGCGGTATGCAAACGCGTCTCGTGTGTCCTCCAGCGATAAAGACGACACCACCGAGTTTGAAGACGCCAATCAGATCCTCGATGAGCGTTTCCAAGATGATCGAGAGAGTAGTAACAATAATGAAAGTGAATAATTAATTTTCCTAATGATAAAACGGATGTATAAGAAAGATCTGGTCGATGTGTGCGCTGTAAGAAGAGGGGAGGAACTGCTTACCAGCGATGTCTATTGGGCTAGAGCCTTGGTGTTTTTTCTTCGTGGAGCGGACGGCGAAGAGAAAGCATCGGTGCGTTGATCCAAGTCTGACGATGACCGTGCGCGTCCTTGTGCACTGCTGTCGCCAACGCCTTGAGTTGGGCGTCGCATTATTGACGGGAGTCTGAAAATGGTCTTCCTTCGTGCCAAGAGAACCTGGCGATTAAAAATCGAGGAGCACCCCAAGAAGACTGCGATCGCAGCGACAAACAGCAAGTAAATGCGACGAGAAACGAGCTTCGTTGCGTGCGCCTTGATCATAAAAATCAGCGCTAGCTCCCCAATCTGACACAACCCGACAGCCGCTAGAAGCGCCTTCTCCATCGAGACATTGAAGAACGTCATTACCGCCGTCATCGAAAACGTCTTGATCAAGATGATCAAGATCACCATTGAGAGAATCTCGCCCGCATTCTTTACCAAGAAGATCGGGTTCAAAATCATTCCCACACACGCGAAAAACATGCTTCCGAACAGATTTTCCATCACTCGGATCGAGGTAAATGCTGCCTTCGCGTCGCTCGATACGTTGACAAATGCTAGACCAGCCAAGAACGCTCCGCACTCGAGCGACAACCCAATGTACTCCGTGCAAAGCGCCATGAAAAAGCAGACCGAGACGACTCCCAGCAGCACCAAAGGTGAATGATGCACCTCCTCCATCACGACCAGGAAATGAAGCAGCCGAGGAACGACGTACAAGTGCAGAGCATACGCCATCAGCACCACGACTCCGTAAGATATGATTGCGCGAACCGCGGCGACTCCAATCCAGCCTACCGATCGACTGGAAAACCATTCCGGAGTGCCCAGAGCGAAGCTCATTAGGATATCTTGGACAGCAATGATTGCAGTGACAGTCTGTGAGCAACGACAACATGAAGACGACACGTCAGCACAGGTTATTCAAGGAAGCATCAACATCTCGGTAGCAACATACTCGTCCATACGAAGACTCCTGGATATTGTTGGTACGAATGTACTCATACAGCGGTGCAGTCGTCGTAAAGCACACGCCGACACCGATAATCAAACCTTCCCCAAACGAAGCTGACTGCGCATGAGAAATATGACAACAAAAGTCAGACACCGTTCACAGGGAGCGCAGCACCCGTGCAGTCAACGTACCCATCCGATGTAAACGGAAACGTTTGCCACCAAGATGACGATTGATGCAATGTAAGCGATTCCACCGACAAAGTATTTCTTGAACGCGTCATCCAGCTTCTGCGGTGTGTATCCGGCACCATGACCGAACAGCAGGAAAATCGATCCAAACAGCGAGACGGTCTCCACTTCTTTGTACTGATGAACCAGACCCAAACACGACGGACCAACTAAGGCTCCGCCAAGAAGATAGCCAACATTCGGCGGGATGTTGAAATACGTGGCAATGATCCCGCCAATCGCAGAAACGCCAAGCAAGATCGCAATTTGCCCAAGCAGTTCAAAGTCGTAATGCAGGACCGCAGGGTCAGCTTTCTTTTCTGCAGCTTCAAGCTTCTTCAATTGAGCGGAAGACAAACCCGTGGTGTTGCGGATATGACCCGTCTCGTAATCAACGACTTTCATCCCGTTTTCTTCGATGAAATGCTCCTGTTCCTCTTCTTTCTTCTGCTCTAGCACTTCTTTCAGCTTCTTGGACTTCTTTTCTGTGTCTTTCTCGACCACCTCAAGCTCGAAAAGGGTCCCATTCAACCCTTCGGCGAGTTTCTTCAAATTGCTCTATTCGAATACGAATCAGTGTTAATATCAATCAGTGATCAGATCTTTTGTTCGCAAAGAATGGATAGTGGCATACCTGTAGCACTAGCAGCTCCTGACTGAGTCGAAGCGTTTCTCCTGAGCGCTGCTTCGAGTATCGTGAATCCACTTTCTCATTCATCTCTTCGATACTCTGTGCCACGCTGAGCTCCAATTGCTGCAGGATATGCAGATGCGCTTCCACGTGATCAATCGATGCATTCGCTGCGGCTTGGGCTTTAGTATCATCATCGCCACCACCCGAGCTTTCAAAATCACGAATGTCTTCCTTTTGCGTCTGGACTTCATCTTCTCTGTGTTTCTCTGCTGCTTGCTCCTCTTTTCTCTCTACTCGTGCCGTAGCGCCTCTTGGTGGATCCTTCGTGACGCCGATCGCTTCTAATTGTGCTGGAGAGAGCTCCACCCCGCGCACCGGTAGCTCTAGATCCTTCTTCTTCTTGTCATCTTTCTCTGCCTCCCCCTTCGCGGTAGCAAAAGGAGAAGACGCGATACCTACACCGAGTGGCTTCTTCTCCACTGCTCGAACAGCCGCGCGCTTAGACTCCAACGTGGCTTGTGTGGCGACACTCTTACGAGTCGCCGCTGCTGCTCCGTCCTCGACAGCCTCCCCCATGACGTCCTGTGCAGCACAATGCGTCATGCAGACAACGACGACGACAAAGAGAAGCCTGACCGTATGCACAGTGCGTGCGCACGCACGTCTGCATCGCGGGTGTACGCGCACGTGGGCGTCGTCAACCGCGTCCTTCATCCCCGCCATGTCGTTCCAGGAAGACGTCGCGGTGGTGGGAACGTCTTGTATGGGGGAAAGTGAGGCGTTTCCCCTCACTCGCTGAATCTATCTGGAAATGCGGATGTGTGCGGGACGAGAGTGCAGACCATCACTCTTTCTGCTCAGTTAGCCATCATGGATACCGGTAATGGTCGATACCGGTATTCTACCGTTGCTGTCACAGGTTCGCGTTCGAAATTGTGACCTGTGCAATGTTGATGGGGATAGGGATCTCTTCGTCAACGGATGCGACATGTGCTGATCGGTACACAATGCGATGGATGTCATCATAACTGCAGTGGACTCGTTGGAGCAATCGCGCGACGCGGCATGATGATGATGAAGAAGAAGAAGAAGAGAGCAGCCATCCGCTACTCAGCTGTCTGTCAGGATCCCTCGCCAGTGCTCGTGGTCTTCGCTTCGATGGGCAACAGAGCTCCATTTGACGTCAACTGCGCACATCTCAAAAGCAAGGTACAGAGAAATGGCGTCGGCGATCACGGACTGGAACTTGGTGCTGCCGCATTTCCAGGCAGCAGCCAAAGACGCCGTGCAGGTGTTCCCTTTGCCCTATGCGGCCAGCGGCGCATTGGCGCTCAGCATCCAAATGCTGCTGGTCGTGATCTTCCTGTGCTGGTTTGCGAGTGTGGTCACGCACAACTACTCGTACACAGACCGCATTTGGTCGATCACGCCATTCCTCTTTGTGTGGCACTTCGCGTACAAGGCGTTCCTGGAAGACGGCAAGTGGGATGGACGTCTCGTGCTCATGGCTGTGGTCTCGACTCTCTGGGGGTGCCGCTTGACGTTCAACTTTGCGCGCAAAGGGGGGTACTCGCTGAAGGAAGAAGACTACCGCTGGGCTGTGCTGCGCCAGCACTTGCACCCCGTGTTGTACCAGATCTTCAACGTGGTCTTCATCGCGGGGTACCAGAATGTGTTGGTCTATCTGACCGCCTTGCCCGCGTACGTCGCGTACACGTTCCGTGTCGCGCTGACTGCATGGGACTGGATCACTGCGGGTGTGTTCTTGGCGCTGCTCGCCTTCGAGACCGTTGCCGACCAACAGCAGTGGGACTTTTATAAGCAGAAATACGCGCTCATTGCCAAGAAGCAGCCGCTCACGGGCGACTACAACGCGGGGTTCAACCGCAGCGGGCTGTTCCGCTACAGTCGCCACCCAAACTTCTTTGCGGAGTTCTCGATCTGGTGTGTGTTTTACGTGTTCAGCGTGACGTCGTCGCGAGTCCCAGTCAACCCGACCATCGTCGGTGCGGTCCTGCTGGTGCTTCTCTTCCAAGGATCGACCATGTTCACCGAGTACATCACGGCAGCCAAGTACCCAGAATACAAGGTCTACCAAACGCAAGTGTCCCGCTTAGTGCCATGGTTCTCGGGATTGGCCACGAACAAGGAGCGTGTGGATTGAGCGCAGAGCGGCGCGTTGGTTCGCACCATTCCATCGTCGCAGGTTTTTTCTCTCCGGTGTTGTTTTTTATAATGTTCTGAATAAATACCACCGGGATGCGCAAATGCGCGACTGCATTGGATGTTGCTTCGGACTTCTCCTTGAAGATGACCGCTTTTTGGTCATGGGAAACGGCGCAATAGAGAGGCAACACTCGGATAGCTCTCCTCTCATAATGCATGATCGATCCAATTGTGACCTGTATAAACGGATAATTGGTTTTCCTCAGAAGAGGGAGTTGCCAACGAAGCAAAGAGATCCGCAAGATGAGTCGCGCGGGGGCAACGGGCAATCTGCCGCGCAAGTTGACGGCCGTGGGCACGCTGGGCGACGTCGGCGCGGCGTACACCGTGTACGAGAAGAACTGGATCTGTGCCGAGTGCAGCAACGAGAACTATGCGCGCAGACAGCGCTGTTACCGGTGCCGCGCGCGCAAAGTCGCGGCGCCAGATGCCTTGGTGGTGGACAGCAAGGGCGACCAGCACTCGTGGCGCGAAGCGCTCGACCCGGCCACGAATAAGATCTACTACTACAATGTGGACACGAACCAGACCCAATGGGAGCGACCGGCTGAAATGGGCGCGGCGCCGCATGGTAAGCGCAGTATCTTCCGGTAGCGGTGAACGGATCGACGTTGGTTGCTAATGCTTTTTTGGTGTGTGTATGCTGTTAGCGACGGGTTGGTTTGGTCGTGGTCGCGCCGGGGAAGAAAATGCAAACAAGTATGAAGAGCTGAACGAGAAATACCTGAGTCGCCCTGCGCGGAAGCAACTGGATCAGATGCCGACGAAGAACTCCCACTTGGAAGGCGCCTACGAGTACAATATCTGGTACGACAAGCACATTGGCGACCACTGGAGCAACGAGCGCGGCAAAGAACCTGCGGCCACGCGCTGCGACCTCGAGCTGGATGCGGGCAAGACCAAGGCGGACGTGGTCAGCAAAGCCAACCGCTACTTCTGTCTGCACTTTGCGCGCGGGATGTGTGCCCGTGGTGCGGAGTGCAATTACTACCATAGAATACCGACCATGGCCGATGAAAACCGCATTGGCATGATGCACGACTGCTTCGGTCGCGAGCGCCATGCGACCGACCGCGACGACATGTCGGGCGTGGGGAATTTTACGCGGAATTCGCGCACGCTGTACGTTGGCGGTTTGAAGAACGTGGCCGAGACGCCGAAGCAGTTTGAAGCGACGGTGTGGAAGCACTTCCAAGAGTGGGGGGAAGTCGAGAGCGTGAATGTGATCCACCGCTTGTCGATCTGCTTCGTGCGGTATCGTCACCGTACGAGCGCGGAGTTCGCGAAAGAAGCCATGGGGAACCAAGCACTCGAGAACGACGAAGTGCTGAACATCCGCTGGGCGTTTGACGATCCGAACCCGGTCGCAAAAGAAGCAGCGAACCGTGCCGACCACGATGCGATCGTGGCGATGGTGCAGTCCAAGGGGATGAGCACCGAAGACGCCGCGTTCAGCTACCCAGAGCAGTACGACATGCCCGCGACGAAGCGGCAACGCATCGAAGGGGAGACTGTGGCGTCGTATCCAGACACCGATGTGCAGTACAGTAGTGGCGGCAAGGAAGGGGAGGAGAGCGCCTACGCTCAGCTGAGTTATGCAGATCCAAATGGCGACCACGACGGAGAGGGTGAGGACCAATGAGAGAGAGAAAACGATATAGTGACGTGCACTGTAGCAGGGTTATATTCCAATGGATAACACCGCTTTCCCTTTTTCCTTCCTTCTCCCACACAACTCTCTGTTCCAAAACTCATCCCCTATGCAGAATACGAACACACTCGTTTTCGGTGCCACCGTCCCGCGTGCAGCGCCTCACGGATCGAGGTACCGGTACACGGGCTTTACCATCGCGTTCACTGGCGAGTGTGTCTGGTTCGACGAGTTCTCTTTGCCGAGGGGCTGCTCCAGCAGCGGCTCCGTGAGCTGTGCTTTGCCGCCATTGTCGTCAACTGCGTTACTGCTCTCTTTCTTCTCGTCACTATTCGCACCTTCGGGATGCACTCGCGAGAAGCAGCACTGGCGCCAGCAGCCCATGTACACAAAGATGAGGATCAGCGTCGCGAACCAGAACCACCACGCGATGCGCCATGCGAGCGGATCCGGCGAGCAAATCTCGTGGCCGTCATTGCGCAGCCAGCATTCCGCGCGGACGTCCGAAACAAACCCCCTGCTCGTTAATATCACCAGCAGGATCTGCCGAGTGCGCTGCATCGCAGCAGTCGTGTGGACACTACGTGTCGATGTAAGAGTCCTCATTCACTTTGTGCGTACCGAGCAAAACGCGACCGTATGTCGATTGCGCCGGTAAGTGGTCCAGAAGTGCTGCTGAATGGCTCGAGCCATGAATGGACGGGTCATCTTTCCATGCAACCAGGAGGTCTCTGAACCGATCGCATCGATTCTTGCCCATTCCTGCGAAGCGTCGCGCTCCTGAACTCCTCATGCCTGTATCCTTGGGTACCGGTTTTCGTCCGTTTTGCTCGCACGCCAGCCGACAAGCTCCGACGAGCATGCGCAGTGTGGACCTCTTCCTTGCCGGTAGCGATACATATTCGTGGGCGATGTGATCACCGCGTCATATTCGCTGCGGTTGCTTGGGCAGTTGCGCCAGTGCACCTGCGGTCAGCAGCTTCAACTCCAAACATTGCAGTACTGTCTAGACACACCGAATAGGAAAGCAAACTTCGACAGAGCGTCTCGAGTGTGGATCTGTGCTCTCTGTGCTTGATACTGTGTACTCCCTGCTTGGACGCAGAATGCAGCATGCATGAAGCCTCCAAAATCCAATCAAAGAGACGGGCAACTATTTTTTTCGACTCCCCTATTCGCTACCGAAACTCGACATTTCACAAATGTAGAGAAGGATGCAGTTGGTCGAGAAAACGAGTCCGAAGAAACCCGTCGACCTGTTGTCCAGACTGTCGTTCAGAAATACAAAGAGAGAGAACACACAAGCGGGTCGATGACGGGTTTCCTCTGTGTTCCCTATTTTTCGTTTGTTTTGTCGGTCGTTTCTTTTCTTTTTTTGTTTGTTTGTTTGTTTGTTGTTGTTTTTTGGAGCAGTTGTTCTTTTGTTCCCTATTTTTTGTCATGTGGCACAAAGACTGTCGTGGCTTGTCTGCTTCTCCCCCTATGACAACAGCGTCCCTATTCTAACCTCCCATCCACACACAATCCGTCCGTCCGGCACGTAACTCGACAACGATAACGATAACGACGACGACGACGACGACGACGACGGCGCGTGCGGCGGGGAAATATCGTTCGCACTTTCAATTTCCAGGCACTTGTCCCTCCCCCCCTCCTTTGTGTGTGCGTGTGTGTGTTGCGTAGACGCATACAATACCAGTCAGAGAACGGACGCTTCCCTCTATCGAAGTGGGAGATAGTGCGAGCGTTGCTGCTTTCGCGGAGAGCTGCTGTTTTCTTGCATTGTCGCGATCGATCGACAAGCCGCGCGTTAAAGCACCGACAGTCCTCCGTGCATACGTCGGAGTAACCTGCGCGCGTGTGAGAGTGTGACTCTTGTTAGTCACTCACTCGCTCTATTGGGATATAGAGAAGAAAGGAGATCCAGTCGCTTTCTTTGGTGTGGGTCGTGTGTGTGGCAGACACAGGACATTCGCGCATCGCGACGAGTCTGTCTCTTCCGGCCGCACGTTGGGTGAACGAGTATCTACCGCAGCATTTGATCTTCTTTCGAAGCCTCGAGCGAGTCCAGTCGAAGAAAGTGTGGTTGCGTGAGAGTGTGTGTTGAGTGACGTTGCAGCAGATCTCGCCAGTGCTTGCGTATTTCGGGTCTTTGCAGCCGCCGTTCAACTCCTCTCCCCCTTTTTTCCGTTCGGAGGTTCCATTTTTTGTTTGTGGGAAGTATCGACGCAAAGAAACACTCGATATTTTGACGCAGTACGAGGGAGAATCATCGGATAAGAACGCAAAAGCAACAGAGCAACGCAGGAGAAGAAGCAAGAGACTCGCGAACGAACGAACGAACGAAGAAGAAAGCAACAGCAAAGATGCAGGAATGCTCGGAGGAACTGCAAAAGCAATTGCAGGCGCTCGGGATCAGTGCGTCCGACGACGTGTTCCGTACGGGCTCGGAGCAGTACGATCACAATGGTCTCTCGTCGCCGATCCCGCAGGAAGTGCATTTCATGAATGCCGAACTACGACGTTGCCAAATTGAAGGCGTTGGCGTTGTGTTGTGTTTGTTCTCGGGCTCGGGTCATGTGTACGAATTTGTGCGCACGCTGCGAAAGTGCATCTACGGGAAAGTGAAGCACGCCGTGCGACTGCACATGACGCCGCATGGCACATTTTTGCGCACCAATTTTGAAGTTGCGATCAAGGTCATGAGCAAGGTGCGAACACAGTTGTGAATGTTATGATGCAAGTGGCTGCGTTGCTTTGTGCACTGCATGTGCTTTGATGTATTAAAGCGATTGTTTGTTTGTGCAGGCGATCATAGAAGAAGGCAACCTGCAGGAAAATCCGTTAGTAGAATTGGCAGCACAGCAGTATTTGTCGCATCCAGGCCATGAAAACGTATTGACGCTGGTATGTACCCCAAGGAAAACGATCTATGCTTGTTTATGTGCCAAATGCCGGCGGTTTATTCACGGCACGGTGTTTGCTTTTGCTGACTTTTCTCGTTCTGCGACCTAGATTGAGTGTCTGCATGATCCTGATTTCATTTATGCAGTGCTTCCGTTTTGCAATGGCGGGGAATTGTTTTCGGTCGTGGAAAGTGGTGGCGCCATGGATGAACGCGAGTGCCGCCATTGGTTCACCCAAGTGCTCGCCGGGTTGTCCTACTTACAGAGTCGATACATTTGTCACCGCGACATGTCCTTGGAGAATGTACTGCTCGATGGCGATATCTCCAAGGTAAGCAAGTGTGTCCAAGCCGCCATGGATGCTTCACCTCGAAGCTGCATGCGTCCAACTCTGTGTCTGACATTGCATCGTCTTGCGTTCGTGTAGATTATCGATTTTGGACTTTCGATTGGGATTCCAGTTGATTCCCACGGCATGACGTACTCGTTGCCTCCAGCTGGTGCCGTCGGCAAGATTTTTTACATGCCTCCAGAGGTATGTGCCTGGAAACGCGATGGTGAAATGCTACGCAACGCATTTGCTGTGCTCACGATTGCTTTGGTGTGATGTGTGTTGTTTTCCTGTTAGATTTACCGCAACCAAGTTCCGTTCAATGGTTTTTCTGCGGACATCTGGTCGACTGGCGTGATGCTGTTCATTATGGTTACAGGAGCCCCGCCATTTGAGCGTCCCGATGACGCCGATCCGCGCTTCCAGATGATCGCAAAGGGCCGATTGAGCGATATGCTCGACTCGTGGGGGATGCACCACGTCTCTGCGAGCGTCCGCGACCTGATGATGAAAATGCTGATTGTCGACGATCCATCGAGCCGTTTAACCGTGGAGCAAATCGCGATGCATCCGTGGATTCGTGGCGGATAGAAAAACACGCAGACAGAAAATGATGATGAAACCAAAGTGCGTGTGTCGTTTTTGTGTCGCTTCTTCTTCTTCTTCGGCAGGTCGGTCGGTCTGGCTGGCATT
>JAASGH010000054.1:0-96599 GCA_023334155.1 Globisporangium heterothallicum | reverse complement strand
GAACACCAGTCCGAAGCCGCCTCGGTTGACGCACTTGCCGACCTTCAGGTCTTTGTACGGGATACGAGCTGTGATGATCAGTGGATCGTTCATCAAGTATGCATTCAACGTGCCATGGGAATCGTCATAGTCGGACGTTTTGATAAATACCGACTCTTCTTCGTCCTTGAACGCTCCATTCCACAATTTCCACCACCGTTGCCGGACCACAAAGACCAGCAGAAGGACGATCGCGACCGAGCCACCGATAACAGTGTAGAGTACGTAGTCGGTGCTCTGCTTCACACTCGATTCTGGAAGTATCATCGCAAAGAGTAGTAAACAGCCGTGCTGGTCGTTAGAGGATATCGTATGAAGCATAGTGGAGAATACACCGCACCTGCTCGGAGTGAAGCACCCGAGACACAGAATTGCACATTGTGCGCTGTTTGCCATTGTCCGCCGTCGCAGGTAGCGGTTTTATTTGGACCGTCAGCCTCAAACTCCTCTAATTTCTGAATGGCTTCAAACACCGCAGCGGAGATGTTGTAGTTGAGCTTCTTGTTTTGACCAACGTAGCTACGGCAACAAGTATGGGCACAAGTCGCTCCATTAATATTAAGCGCACGATTCCGCAGACAGAGACGGATTGGAGCGCGTCAAGGGTGACAAACTTACACCCGCTGCAAGCTTTTTGCGTTGAATAGGTATTCGGGGATAGAAGTGTCGAGATCGTTGTTGGTCAAGTTCCTGTTGTGGTGGCAGCCATTTCCAGCGAGTCGGTTAAAATGGAGCAATGAACCACATTAGACAAGCGGGGAACCTTACAAAACTTTCACTGCACAAGCTGCACAGTCCACCGAAGTGGTACTTCCAACTAGCGGATACGTCAGCTTGTTGTTGGAGAAATCCCTGGTGGAAAGAGGAAATTAGACACCATACGCAAAACCATTTCTTGACAACGGGAAGAAACCTACAGATATTGAACGTTGGACAAGGACACACCGAATCCGTACCCATACGTTTGCAAGTTGCAATTTCGCATTGTTCTACAGAGACAGCACATCGATGAGGATCGTCGGCATTGCAGGCGAAGCAGGTCGCATCCACGTACACGTTCGTGACCGAAGCAGGAATGAACTGGTTTGAATTCACTGCGATGGAATGCATATCAATATTGTAGATCTCGCTGCGAGCGATAGGAAAACAAATACCGTTTAGATCCACACAACGGAGCTTCGTCTAATAGATGCAAAGATGCAGGGACGTACACACTCTCCAGGTTAAAAGCCTTCGATTCGGACGTTGCGATTGGATGCGCTGTTGACTGGTCTGCTCGGGTGTCGGAAATGAAGTTGATGGGGAGGGGTTCGCTTGACGTGCCATTGATTTTCCTGTCCACAAAAGAATATTTGGTCAGTATGCTGTGGAGAAGTGGTGGTAGGTGGCACCTAACGAGGTAGCTACGCACAGTCCCTTGAGCGTCCCTGGTGCCCAAATGGTCGCGATCGCATCGATCTCCAGTACGTCTTCGGCGTCCAAGTTTCGCGGGAGCGCGGTCGTCGACGTCTTCTTTTTGACTTTGAACTCCCAGAATTCATTCCTGTCGTCGCGAATGTACCCGAGAAGACACGTACACGACAAGTTTGCATACTGGGCGGGACATTGACCATTGGCCAGTATGGAGCTCGATCTCGTTTGCAACGACGGCAACTGGGCACACGGTTTGTCTGCTCGCCTGAGTCCGTTGGTTCGACAATTCGGGATCCCAAGGAGTTGGGTCTCGTTTTCGTAAAAGTTGGTTGCGTACCAATCGATCAGCGCGGCCTTGATCTCCGCTTGCTCGTCTACTGTCGCTACCGATGACGACGACGACGAGTTTCCCACCTCTTCACTCGCTGCGGTCTGGGAGCCTGTCGACGCATCTGGAGTTGTTGGTAGTGTTGCTACTACTTCTGAAGAAGAGGAGGAAGACGAAGAAGAAAATGGAACAGAATCCGTCGTTGCACTTGGCGCGGCCGTCGCCACCGACGCCTCCTGCGCATTCACCACGTGCACGCATTGGATGCAGACGATGCAGACCACTGCTAGTCGCAGTATCAGACGCCGGCTCTGGACGACGCGCAGACACGTCGCGCGCATGTTCAGCAGCAGTGGGACAGAGCTATGAACCCTGGGACGAATGAACCACCTTCGCGTCCTCGTCCGCGCGACTGCAGAAAAGTATTCGGAACTCTGCTCGAACGAACCACAATGGCGGAGACGCTCGCGCTGCTCACGCAAAGCAAGTGCTCACTGGAAGCCACTGACCTCATACCGTTTCACTATTAAAGTTTGCATCGGATTCGGTCGACTGAACCGAAGCGGCTGCTTGTTGAACCTGTGTCGTGGAAGGGGCAGCGAGCCCAAAAGAAGAAGAAGGAAACGCCCAAAGCTACTCCCTCTTCTTCTTAGATAGGAATCCTGCTGTCAACAGCTTCAACACGTGGGTTCATTCTGTTGATTCCTAGGATGCAGAATATGGGAAGCCACACACACACACATGTTTGACAAGTGGCAAGCGATCGTCTTTACGCGGTGTCGTTTGTTGAGGCGTGCATTCCCTAGACGCATGCACCTCAACGATCGCACGCGCGGGACAACAAGCGTCGCGACCTTTACTTCCGACTGCGATGCAACCTGCTCATGTCGGACAAGTCTCCGGTTTGTGTGTTCGTGATCTATGCGCGTTTCTTTCTATTTGGTCGCAATGTTTCGCGGAAAAGAGCTGTCTATTTTCGGAAGGTTTGGTCGGTGAAAATTTCGCTCCGATTGATGCCAAATCGATTCGAGGACGATGTGATTGGCGGAGTGCCGCTCGTTTCGGTCGCGAGGTGGATTTCTTCATTTCAAAGTGCGACTCCAGGATTGGAATAAATGAAGGAGCAATTAAATCCGAGCGAAAGGCGACGAGGAGTGAAAATGGTTGCACCTGCCATAAAAAGTGAGAATACATTGAAGAAGAAAGCAAGATGGAGAATAATGCACTGCGAGAACGCATATTCTCAATGAACCGGACGGTGTCTCTCATTACCGATCCTTGCACCGGTATTCTGCGTGATGCCAGATTGTGGAGCGCGCCACTTCGATTCCGCAAAAGGAAATCCGAGTGCAAGTTGCGAGAAGCAGCAACAAGTGAAATGATGGAATCGCATGACGCTGCGCAAGAGCTTTTCCGCTTGCTGCAGGAGTACCATCACCAGCAGCAGCAGCAAGAGCACCAGCAAGAGCAACAGGAGATGGAGGTTGTCAGCACGTTTCATAGGTTGTATCGACCGCAATTGGCAGCGCTGAAGGTAACGTCTCGTTGATCGAACCTATGTTGAAGGTGAGTGTTGTGTCCGTTGTTGCTGTGACAGCCTGACGAATGTGCGCTGTTGATGTGGATAGAACGGACACGGACAGACCCTGCTGCATGTGGTCGTTGGCGAAGGTCTTGCTGCGCTTGTGAGTGACGTTCTGACAGAAGAGACCGCGAACGAAAGAGTAAGTGCGTGGTAGCTGAACAAATCTCATGGTGATCGACTCTCACTCTCGCTTTTCTCTCTCTATCTCTTGAATAACTCTGTGGGAAGGATCCGAGCGGCAAGACTCCACTGATGATCGCAGCGGCAGAAGGGTACGAAAAGATCTGCACCCAGCTCATCGAATATGGAGCAACCGTGATGGCGAAGGTATCCAGCGATTTGATAGCACGGTAGTGAGAGATGTGTGCAGTCGCTGATCTGCTTGCTGGTTTGGCGCTTGTAGTCTCAGGACGGCAGCACAGCACTGACATATGCAGTCCGCAACCGACATCCACTGGTGTGCAAAGTGCTAGTTGCCGCTGCACCGGAGCAAGGGATACGCGTGAGTAGCAGCATTGCCGTTGTTGTGCTCGGGTGAATGAACCGCGACTGTGACATTTTCCGCTGCGTCCGATAGAAACTCTTGAAAGCGATTGCTCGAGATGACTACGAAGATGTTTTACTGCTTTTAGAAGCTGGAGTCTCAGCGAATGCATCGGTAAAGATGTGCATCTTTGTGCGGAAGACGAGAGCTGGAACGCCAGGCTGCTGCTTTTCTAACAGCTGCTGATCCTTTTGTACATTGCGCAGCTGCGGAAAGGGAGCAAGGAGACGATTAGTCTTCATGAAGCCGTATTCCACCACACGATTCTCCGAGAGCTGCTCCGATTCGGTGCTGATATCAACGTGAAGGTACTGCTCCAAGTTTGATCTTGTTCTCGTCCTCAGCTGTACGATTGAGTCGCTGGTCGTGTGTGTGCAAATGCGGTAGGACAATTCGGGCAGAACCGCGCTATCTCTTGCTGCTGCAGCAGGAGATGTTGTCGCATGCGAGATCCTGCTGGAGAACGGCGCGACATTGGCAATTAAGGTGTGGTGGTTGAGGTGAAGCTAGCTGTGAAGTTTGAGAGCCATGTGATAAAGCGTACTTATGGCGGTGTGCTAGGACTCGAATGGATGCTCGCCGATGTACCATGCATGCTGCTACGAGAAGGAGAAGCTGATCAGTCGGTTTCTTCAGCTCGGTGAAGTCGTGGACTCGGTGGTACGGAGCCATTCTACCCTTGCACTTGCTTGAGTAGCGGGCTAACTTCCATGCGATGCGTAGAACAATGTCCACAGGACGCCGCTTTTTTATCATGCAGAGCGAGGAAACATTCGTGGATGCACAATGCTACTCCGATATCACGCTAACGTCAATCACAGGGTACGAGCTCCCTAGTCTGTTGCTCTTTTTCGCGGCACGCCAAGCGCGTTTACTGAATGCATGCTCGCTCTGCTCTTCAAGGATACATCGAAGTGGACTCCACTCCATTTAGCTGCCAGTCTTGGTCATAGAGACGTCTGCCGACTGCTTCTGGATGCAGGGTTTTGCCTCGACGACCAGTCCGACAATCAGAAGATGATCATCTGCAAGCCCAGCTCCATTTCTCCGAGCTGGGTTTCAGTAACCCAGGCTTCGCTGATGCGCATATACGCAGAGTTATTGTACGTCACCGTTTCCTTTTCTCCCAGGTGCTGTGAATGATGCGATTGTAACATGTATAGAACAGATACGCCGGGGTGACAGGGATTGTAGGGAGATACGGCACACTGATGATTCGCGACTGCGCGATGAACACACTTCTGCACGTTGCGGCTTCGAACGTTGGCGACACGCAGTGCTTCTATATCATTCGCTGTCTGCATCTGCTAGGCAACATATCAATCAGCGTCCAGGTATTGCTTCACTGCTGCTCCGCTACTTCTCTCCATGAGTTCAATGGTGCTATTGACTGCTTCGCTTGTGCGTCCTTGCGCCTCAGAACTGCTTTGGGAAAACTCCGCTCGACTTGGCGACTGAGCGCCAACACTCCCTTTCGGTCTCAATTCTGCAGTCGCTCCGCGCAAAGCAGATTACTGGCGAAAGCAGCAGCTTTCATGCGAACATGGGGAAACGGCTCAATCGAAACTCGCCGCTCCTCCTTCCGCCCATCGTGCCATCACGAGGTTTTGCGGAGTGCACGCGACACCGACTTGCGCAGCTTTGCAGAGGCATCGAAGAAGGCATCTACTCCTGCACAGACGAGATTGTGACCCAGCTAGATACGGAGTTCGGTGACTCCGTGCTCCATTTTTTCATTGCTGACAGCGCACAACGAAGTTCCTTCCCATCGGTTCAAGAGCAAAAAGATATGTTGAACTCTCGCAGCTGGCTCGGAGATGCAACGTCGCATCGCTCGCTCCGTTCATTTGTGAGCAAACGTGTAAGTGCTGCTCTGCTTGCTGCTCGACGATTTGTATGGAGTCCCAGATTGCATCGTGCGACTGACACTTGTGCGGTCTAGAATTGGGAGGGCAAAACACCGCTTCACGTTGCTGCTGAAACTGGCGCTCTTGGTTTTTGCCAAGTGCTGATAGAGAAGGGTGCTCTTGCAAGCGAAGAGTGCTCCGCTCCAGACAAACGATTGCTAGATCAACCTCCTGAAAATGTTCAGTCCTGGAAACCGGTCAATTTTGCCTTGATGGTGAAAGCTCAGACGGACAAGAGCGAGGTCGTGGGGGAAGAGCGAATGCAGCTTGTCCAGTATTTGCTGCAGCAGCCGGACTCGTTGCCTTCGGACGAAAGTGCGCTGCATGACTGTAGGGAGAAGATTCAACTCCACTTCCCGTTTTTGCTACCGCTGTATTTGAGGATTGAAGATGAAGCAATGCACAAAGAGGTGTATGCGGAGGCAAAAGCCTTATACTGCAAGGTGTGAAGGCATCTAGTAATCCCTCGTGCCCAGCATATCCTATGCGTGGCGTTTCACGAAGCACTGACTTGTCCATGTTGCAGTTTCTTGATGAGTGCTACAATATTTCGCTAGACATGTCCAGCATGGAAAGCGATCCAAGCGGTATATTGGCGCATCGAATCTTCCTCGACACGGAGCGAAGTGGCGTGAGCGTGCTGAAGAGATATGCGGTCCAGCAGTGCGTGATCGAGAGTACTGGAGATTCGCTTCTCCATCTTGTCGCAGCGCATGGCCACAAGCAGCACGCGGCGTTATTGGACTACTTGCTTGAAGAAGCTCATGTCGATGTAAATGTGGCGGTGAGTGGTGTCTTTGCATCTGGTCTACGTCAAATGAAGCGTTTGCTCACTCAAGCACTTCGCACAGAACAAGCAATGCAAGACGCCATTGCACATAGCGTGCGAGAGAGATATGCCCGACATTTGTCACTTCCTGATCGCAAGGGGAGCAGACGTGACTGCCTCCTGCCAGAACATCAAAAACTATTCCGTGTGTCCGTGGTTCACACCTCTGTACACAGCGCTGTGGTCCCCGGCGGCTCCGTATGAAATTATCGAGATCCTTCTGAGCACACCCAAGTCAATTGCTCAACCTCGTAACCCCAAGCTCGTGCGATCCGATGCGTATTCATCCGATAGATCAATGTCCGACGCAAAATGGAACAAAAGCGTGCTTCAGCGGTTACTCGAAGTTCACCCCGCTGCGATCGAGCTCTTCTTGGACCATTTCGCCGTCGAAATCAACCGAATCAACGGAGAGCGAATATATCGCTTCACCGAGGTATGTCGCAGCATCAAACTCGGTGCTATCGTTTTTATTGGAAGCTTATACCTGCTTACCACAGGTTTATGAAATCAGCCAGCATCTGGAACAAATCGTTCAGCCACCGCTGCGCGTCTCGGACGATACTTCAATCGTGCATCCAGCTACTTCGATTGTGACCCACCCCGTTGTTCGTAATGCGCTGCGTCTAAAGTGGAAGGTGTGTGGAAATGTTTTCCAGAAGATTCATATCACCGCTCCCATTATCTCGCTAAACTTTCTTCGTGCATTACACTGTAGCTATTTGGCGCACGTTCACATCGACGGCAACTTTCGCTCTACGTGCTGATGCTCATCTTTTTCTACCTGTCCAATTTGTTGCTGCCGAAACTCCAGCTGACGTTGCTCCCGAATGGCGATGTGGTCGAGTCGTCCGATTTTCAGTGGGTGGATTTCCAGACCTCTCTCGACTATTTTATCGGGATTACCAAGGTTTGCTGCTGGTGTCTTGCGCTGTATCACCTGATCTATGTCGAGGTCTGCTTGGAATGGCGGTCGGACCGGCATCGATATTGGAGATCGCCATGGAATCTGCTGGACGTCGGGACCTACCTATTGGTCGTCAGTACGATACCGTTTGAGGTTTTGCAGGGCTTCGATGCGGCTCGGGAGTGTCTATTGAGCGTGCTGAGCATCCTACTGTGCGTCAATCTGATGCAAACGCTGCTGGTGTCGTCGTTCTTCAGCGTGCTGATTTTCACTTTTGCGCGAATGTGTCGAGTCGTTGCTCAGTTCCTCTTCCACTACTTGCTGCTGCTATTGGGGTTCTCTGGCGCGTTCCATTTGCTGTTCCATGGTCTGGGACCGCACACCGATTTTCTGAGCTCGATGCGGATCGTGTTCCTCGCGACATTTGGTGAGTTGAACTACAGCAAGAATTTCCACTTTGAGCACATCCTCAATGCGCGCAACGTCGTGGGTTTTGTGCTGCTGGTGTTCTACGTCGTGGTGGTCACGATCGTTGCGTTAAACTTGATGACAGCGTTGATGACGTCCGAGTACGAAAACGTGCGGTCCCAAGCGGAAGAACGAGCACTGCTCGAGCTCGCAGGAGCGCTGCACCGCTATGAGAAATGGCTCGGAAGGCATGTGGTGAAGCAGTTGTACGAAAGCCCGCGAGGCGTGAAGCTGTTGCAAACATGCGTGCGCCGTATCCCCGGAGCAACAGCGATGGAGTCCCGAAGCAGCAGCAATTCTAGGGAACTGCTCGGTTCGGGGCAAGTCCAACCCCGAAGCATGGGTTGCCGCAGCACTAAGGGCAGGCGGTTCTTCAACCGCAGTCCAAGTTTCCAATCGTCCGGTTCTGTGAAGACGTCGTCATCAACGGCTAGGATGGATTCTTCTACAAACACTACCACTCTTGGCGAGGTCAGCACTGGTGAGCTGATGAAACGCATGGCGGACGAAATCGCCAACGTCCGCACGGAGATGACAGCTCAGATGGACGAGCTCAAGAGTTTGCTGCAACTGCAGCACACAGCCGGAAAGGGTTCTGGTGCAATCCATACCTCTGGTCCCCACTCGGGCAATTAGCAGAGACGCAATGCAGATCGGTCATTACGGATGGGAGCTAGGTACCTGCGCGCAGTGCTTGACTGGTGTCCGATGCGGCAGACTTGAAGTCCTGGAGTTTACTTGCTTGAAGTTGAAATGGGACCAATTGACGACGTACTGAGTTAAGATCGCTTCAAACTCGAATAAAGCGAGCTCGAAGCAACTGAAGCAGAAAAGCAAGAACACCACTTCAAGGTAGGTTCGAATCGCATTCACTCTGCAGCAAACAGCGAAACCCTTTCGCTGACCGACTCGTGCACACCGTAAATTGACAAACTGGTGTCTTTGTGGTCCCCCTTTGACCACGCCTTGTTTTGATATTCACGAGGAGTCTGAGTGGCGGCAAAGAAACACGCTTCGAGCACTTTAGAAGACCGCTTCCAGATTGCTGCTGCGTCGGGATCATGACGCACGCGCAGCATTCCGAATTTTCCGCGTACCTGCGACCTTTTATTCCCATCATTGAAGAAGCACCGTGCACGGAAACCTCCATGCACACACGCGAACGACCCACTGCGACCTTGCGTTTCAATGCGCGGTTTCCCGATGACAATGCTGGTGGTCGTCCAGCGCACCAGCTTTTCGTTATGTTTGCACGCAGTTGCAACAGTATTTGTCGTGGTGTGTCTTCTCCACGAGTGAAAGATCGTATTCTGTATCCCCCCTTTCTTGAAGGTGAAAGTTGAACTGGGATAGGTAGGGTTTCGCGCGATACGCAAGTTGAAGTCACGTATGGAGCGGCTACATTCTTTCAATGGACACTCGTTCTGCTCCGACTCCAGCTTCTCCGCTAATGTGGCACCAGCATCGTAGTGGACCACCAGGGCGGCTCGGAGGAGCGGCAGCGTTTGCTTAACATGCATAATCTCCCATCAAGAAGGGGGGAGTCATTTCTCTCTTTCTCTGCACCGACATGGAGACGGCAGCATAAAAACCACCACACCGCACCAGGCAACGCGGCGTTTTCAATGGATCCTGCGCGTGTCTTTTCCTCCGCCGCATCGAGTGCTGCGAATGGACTCACTTTCGATTTCGCCGACTTCCGCAGCAACACACCCCACCACTACTCCCAAGCACCACCATGCTGCGCATCGTCTCGAGTCTCCGCCAACCTTCCAAGCGCGTGGTGCAATCCGCGACCAAGAGCTTCGCCGTCTCGTCCGCTCACTCGGGCAAGTGTCGCTGCGGTTCCTGCAACCACCCACCAATGTGCCGCTGTGCGTCGTGCACGTCGCGCCACTTCTCGGTCAAGTCGCAGACGTCGTACGACATCCCAAAGACTCAGACCGCCGTGGTGTTTGAGCAGAACAATGCGCCGCTGCAAGTGCGCAAGGACTGGCCGGTCGTGCAGCCTTCGGAGCTCAAGCCGGGCGAAGTGCTCGTGCGCTTGGCGTACAGTGGCGTGTGCCACACCGACCTGCACGTGTGGGCCGGCGATTGGCCATTGGACAACAAGCTTCCCCTCGTCGGTGGCCACGAAGGTGCCGGGTACGTCGCTGCCATTGGCGAGCACACCCACACGCACCTGAAAGTGGGCGACCCGGTGGGTGTGAAGTGGCTCGCGAACTCGTGCTTGGGCTGCGAAGACTGCCGCAAGGGCCACGAATCGACGTGTGAGACCGCCGACTTGCACGGCTTCACCGTCGATGGCTCGTTCCAGCAATGGTGCGTGTCGTACGCTGACCACGTGACCCCGATCCCGAAGGACCTCGACATGCACGCTGCCGCTCCAATCTTGTGCGCTGGTGTGACTGTGTACAAGGCTCTCAAGGAGATCGGCGGCGTGTGTGGGGAATACGTCGTGATCCCTGGCGCCGGCGGCGGTCTCGGCCACTTGGCGTGCCAATACGCGAAGGCCATGGGGTACCGTGTCATCGCCATCGACTCGGGCGAAGAGAAGCGCAAGCTCGTCGCGTCGTACGGCATCACGGACTTCATTGATTACAAGGAAGGCGACGTCGAGGCGCAGGTGAAGGCTGCCACGGAGGGTCGTGGTGCCCACGCGGTCGTCGTCGTCGCCTCGGGAGGCGCTGCGTACAAGGACGCGCTCTCGTTCCTGCGTCCGCACGGCGCCGTGGTGCTCGTCGGTCTGCCGAAGGACACGGAGATTACTGCGAGCGTGTTCAACTCGGTGCTCAACGCGCACCGCATCATCGGTTCGTACGTGGGCAACCGCCAGGACTCGATCGAAGCGCTCAAGCTCGCGGCGCACGGCGACGTGAAGACGACGTACAAGATCGAGCAGCTCGACAACTTGCCCGACGTGTTTGACCGCATGGCGCAAGCCAAGCTCCCAGGTCGCATCGTATTGGACTGCGAATGAGCGCAAAAGGACCGACCAACTGTGCCTTGCTTTTGCTTTTGTGTGTAAAAAAGAAGAACAAAGTGTTTTATTGAGTAACCCTGGAATACAACGACAGCGTGTGGTGTTGGTTCTTTCGTCTTCTCTGTCCTGCAGTCGTTCATTAAGATGAGTCGCCATTCCGTCGTGGACGGCAGCAGCGACAGCGAAGAAGGTGAGGAGCAAGGGTCTGCAGCGTCAAGAGGCTCGCATTCAGGCAAAGCAGTCCATCCGTCGTGAATGGCGTGGGAAGCAGTGTTGCATAACGCAGCGAATGCGGTGAGCGAGTGCGCGTCATGCACCGAAAGAGCGAATGAAAGTGCAACGTCGGACTGGTTGAACCTGTCGCTCGCACTCGCATTCTCTCCTCCCATTTTTGTGAATGCGCATATTGCATGCGATTATAAAGTGAGCAGATTTATTATGCTTAGCAGTTGCGATGACACTGAGACGAGGAGATGCGGTTTGATAAAATGAGAGAGGCGACACTTTGGATCGAGAGTCTCTCGTGTTGAATGCTCTCAGTCGGGAATTCGAAGTCTCGCGAGCAAGCCACGAACAAGGAGGAGGAGAAATGCGACTGAGTCCCCGTGAAGAAGACCACCTGCTGCTGCACGCGGCTGGTGCACTGGCGCAGAAGCGTCTGGCACGCGGTCTGCGCCTCAACTACACCGAGAGCGTCGCACTGCTCGCCACGCAGGTAGTGAGTGAACGCATGGCTGTGGAGGGGAACGTGTCTGATTGACGTGCATCCGTGTGTGGCAGGTACTGGAGCTGATCCGTGACGGCCGCTCCGTCGCTGAGCTCATGGCGATCGGTGCCCAAATGCTCGGAAAGTACGTTTGCTTATTGTCGTGAGGAGTATCTTGGCGCTGGTGACGTTGCTCGACATAAAAAGATCCTGATGCTTGACTGTATGATGGTGACCCTCTAACAGACGACAGGTATTGGACGGTGTCGCGGACATGCTGGACGAAGTCCAGGTCGAAGGGACGTTCCCGGATGGCACGAAGCTCGTCACGATCCACCACCCGATCGCGAACTTGGATGGAGACCTCACGCTTGCGCTCTATGGATCGTTTCTCCCCGTTCCTTCCCTGGATGCGTTTGCTCCAAAGAGTGACGCGCTCGTCGTCTCCGCGGTGCACTCGCCTGGCGAAGTGATCACCCCCGATGAAGACCTCGTGCTCAATGCGAACCGCAAGGCGCAGGTGCTGCAGATCACGAACTTGACGGATCGACCCATTCAAGTGGGCAGTCACTACCACTTGATCGAGACCAACCCCTTCCTCGAAATGGACCGCAAGCTCGCATACGGCCATCGCCTGAATATCCCGTCGGGTACAGCGGTTCGATTTGAGCCAGGCGATCAGAAAACGGTGTCCATTGTCCCCATTGGAGGCAAGCAGGTGATCACCGGCGGCAACAACCTCGCGAGTGGTCCAGTGGATGCATCGAAAGTGGACGCGATCGTCGCGAGCGCCGTGGAGAAAGGATTCCACCACAAACCGCTGGATGCGGCGTCGCTTCCTGCGAACGTGTCGGCACCTGAGTTCGGCATCTGCAAAATGCCGAGAAGCGTGTATGCGCAGACGTTTGGACCAACGACCGGTGACGTCGTGCGTCTTGGCGACATGGAGCTCTTTGTCTCGGTGGAAAAGGATATGACCGTGTACGGCGACGAATGCAAGTTTGGTGGCGGGAAAGTGCTTCGTGAAGGCATGGGTCAAGCGTCAGGGATCGGTTCAGCCAAAGTACTCGACACGATCATCACGAATGCGCTGATCATTGATTACACGGGTATCTACAAGGCCGATATTGGTATCAAGGACGGCTTGATCGCAGGCATCGGCAAAGGCGGCAACCCAGACGTCATGGACGGAGTCATGGAGAACATGATTGTCGGCGTGAACAC
The DNA here is from genome assembly GCA_023334155.1 of Globisporangium heterothallicum. Taxonomy (NCBI): domain Eukaryota; phylum Oomycota; class Peronosporomycetes; order Pythiales; family Pythiaceae; genus Globisporangium; species Globisporangium heterothallicum. Next base: position 83,666 of record JAASGH010000054.1, on the reverse strand, counting down.
CGAAGTGATCGCAGGGGAAGGACTGATTATCACGGCTGGTGGTTTCGATGCCCACGTGCATTTCATTTGCCCTCAACTTTGCAACGAAGCGCTCGCGAGTGGACTAACGACGCTGGTTGGTGGGGGCACCGGTCCAGCGACGGGGACCAATGCGACGACGTGCACGCCTGGTCCGAACCACATGAAAATGATGCTGCAAGCCACGGACTCCATCCCAATGAACATTGGGCTCACGGGCAAGGGCAACACGGCGCTACCCGAGGGGCTGCAGGACACCATCGATGCTGGTGCGGTGGGCATGAAGCTCCACGAAGATTGGGGCACGACGCCTGCCGCGATCGACAACTGTCTCAATGTCGCCGAAGCGAACGACATCCAAGTCACGATCCACACGGACACCTTGAACGAATCCAGTTGCGTGGAACACACGATCGCTGCGTTTAAGGGTCGCACGATCCACACGTACCACAGCGAAGGCGCTGGTGGTGGCCACGCTCCTGATATTGTCACGGTGTGTGGCGAGCTGAACGTGCTGCCATCGTCGACGAACCCGACGCGTCCATACACGCGCAACACGATCGATGAGCATGTGGATATGCTGGTGCGTACCCTCGCAAGAAGCTCTTTATCTCTTGCATGTTTGCCATTCTATTCCATGGCAGCGTGGCGCTAACTTGCCGGTTTGTTTGTTTGCTTGTGTAGATGGTGTGTCACCACCTTGATAAAAACATTGCGGAAGATGTGGCGTTTGCCGAGTCTCGTATCCGTGGCGAGACGATCGCAGCCGAAGACTTGCTGCACGACATTGGCGCGATCAGTATCATCTCGTCGGATTCCCAGGCGATGGGACGAATCGGAGAAGTCGTCACGCGTACGTGGCAAACGGCCGACAAGATGAAGAAGTTGTACGGTCTGCTCCCTGAAGATGCCGCGTCGATGCACAAACGCGATAACTTCCGTGTGAGGCGCTACGTGGCCAAGTACACGATCAATCCCGCGATCGCCCACGGGATGGCGCACGTCATTGGGTCCGTGGAAGTGAACAAACTCGCGGACCTGATCCTGTGGAAGCCGTGCTTCTTCGGCAGCAAGCCCGAGATGATCGTGAAGGGCGGCGCGATCGCGTACGCTCAAATGGGGGATCCAAATGCGTCGATTCCGACCCCACAGCCCGTGAAGATGCGTCCAATGTTTGGCGCTTTTGGCGCGGCTGTGGGCGACACATCGGTCGCGTTCGTGAGTCGCAGCTGCGTGGAGAAGCAAGTCGCAAAGGGCTACGGCTTGAAGAAGCGCATCGAAGCCGTGAAAAACTGTCGTGGGCTCACGAAGAAGGACATGAAGCTCAACGATGCGCTCCCGAAAATCCAGGTCGATCCTGAAACGTACAAGGTGCTGGCTGACGGGAAGTTGTTGACGTGCGAGCCATCCGACAAGCTGCCTCTCGCGCAAACGTACTTTCTGTTTTAAGGTGTCTATCTGGTTGCTGCTTCGTGTTATGATGTTGCGTAGAATGTGAGAATGCCTGGATTTTATTGCGCATTTCGTACCCACTTGCGTCGCATTGGATCGGGGGGATGTGGTGTGGTATGGCAGGGGTAAAGTGCAGTCAATCCCATTCGTGCAGAGGAACGTGTCAAGTCTATTGGTCATGACGGACGCAGGTTGAAGCTCCGACGTGTTGGAAAGGGACTAGAAGGTCAGAAGGGACGGTGGTTGCACCGTGCTTTTGGACCGATCCTTGCAATCCCTTGCTTGCATTGACTGCTGAGGCAAGCGCTTTTGATTGTTTGCTTGTTTTCCCGAGTCGGTGTGCATTGTGCTTCCAGCAACGCGCACGGAAGCGCGTAATCGCTCGCTCGAGTGGATTACCAGCCGCATGGCAATCATGCAGCAACGCGCAAGACTGCAGCGCACATGCTGGTGCAGGTCAACCGTCCATATCGTAAGAATAAAGGCGCAGAGCTCATCGACAGGTTACCGGTAGAGAGGGGTACGATACTGGTCCATCCTTTGTCGCTCGAAAGAAAGAACGAAAGATCGGGAAGCATCATTTTGACGACAGTTGGTGGCTGGAGAGGTGTCCCATGTTGTGACGAGTTCTGGATATTTCCCGCACTGCATTTTGGTTCCTTCCTTTCCATATGCCTTGTCTTTGTACGCAGGATCGTGGCAGCAGCTTTCGAGTCGGTTTTAACGTGACACTCCTCTGCAGATCTGAGAGCATAGTCGGGTTGGATAGTAGAGTTTCGCACCAAAAGAAGGGTCTCTCGGAAAGTCTTACTTATGTTGATGCTCCGATGCTGCACCCTGTTCTGGTTTGCTGGTGGTTTTGCCAGCTGGTGCTGTCGACCCAGCTGCTCTTTCTGTCTTTTCACTCCGGTTCGTTTAAATCCCGAAACCAAAAACGCTTTCTCGAGTTTCTCGTTTGGTGTGTCTAGGTTCGCATGGGACAAAAACACCTCCCATTGGACAACCATCTTCAACTGCTGCGCTCTGTGATTTGGTTCGCAGTTGCGGAAGGAGGGTGGATTAATCAAGAGAGCACAGTGACTTTGCGTCCATTGTGCCGTTGTCACTCTCCCCACAAGCAAATAACGCGCCACTTCCGCCATCTCCGTCGTTGTCGCTGTCATTGTCGTTGTCGTCGTCCGTCAGTCATCAGAAGGAGCACGCAGGCGGGTAGGTGCCTCCCAAAGCGAACGGACGTGTCTATTTTCTTGCACAGCGAGCAGCTCAGTAACAAACATTCGGGCCACCACGCACGCGAGATCCGCGCCGGGGGAGCCACAGCATCTGCGATCCGCACTCGCAGCAACGGCATCTGCGTCCTCCAAACCCGCAGTGCCGACCCCAACAAACGCGAGTGCGTCCACACTGGTCCCTTCGCCGCCGGTGCTGGCGAGTCCCCGCTCCAGTTTCGTACTCATGCCAGACGAATCGGACCCACACCAGCGACGACAGGCATCGTCGTCCTCGTCGTCCTCGTCCTCGTCGTCGTCCCCGCGGACCCCAACGCACTCGAGTGCCGATCCCGATTCCGGTGCGCAATCCGCCGGTCGAGGAGCTCGCTGGGCCACATCGTTCGGTACTTTCTGGAAACGCCTCTGTCGATGCGGATGTTTGTGTCGCCGGAGAAAATACACGGCACAAAGCCACTTCAGCAACGCCTCCAACGTCAACAACACCACCACCGGTAACGTGTCGGGTTTCCGCAACTCGATGATCTCTGGATGGAACGACATGGGTCAGCAGCACAAGACCACGGAGCAGCTCCTGGCCGAGAAGGCGCTGAAGAAACAGATCGCGCACTACTCGACCATGCGCGTGCACATGAAACGCGTGCAGCTCTGTCTTGAGCAGGAGAAACGCAACAAGTTCTACAAGGAGCTGCTCGTGTACCTCGTGTTCCTCATCGTGATCATGATCGCGCTGCTCTCGCTGCCGATCCATTTCCCGTACGAACAGAACGCGACGCTCACGGATTTGTTCTTTGACGAAGAGTTTCCAAATATCAGTATCAAGAAGACGTTTGACGACGTCATGGTCGAGGACGAGCTCTGGCAGTGGGTTGAGGGTCCGTTGCTTGCTGGTTTCTACGAACCGCCGATCCGCAACAACCGGCGCATTGGCAGTATCATGCTTCGCACGGGACGCGTGAAAGGAGACTTGTGCAGGTACACGCAGGGCCGCAACGACTTCGTGCTCTTCGACGACGAGATGTGTTACCCCGAGTTCTCGGAACACAAGCAACTCAAAACGCCCTATGGGAACGCGTCCGGGGTGCTCCAGCAGGAGTACACGTGGGATGGCGACTTGGGCTTCTTGGTGCGATCGCAGACGTTCAACCCGAGTCTATTGAACCACCAGATGGATTACGGAGACGGCGGGTACGCGGTGTACCTGCCGCGTGACAATGCGACGGCGGCCAAGGCGATTGTGCAGCAGCTCAAAGAAGACTTCATCACAGACGGGACGCGGTACTTGGTGGCGAACTACGCGTTTTACAACCCGCGATCCAGTATTTTCACGTACGTGCAAGCACTGTTCGAGATGTCGGACACCGATTACATGGAGACCACATCGCGAGTCAAGAGTTTCCGCATCCTGTCCAGCTATAAAGACAGCTGGGACTTCCTCGAGGACAACATTTTCGTGCTCGTGCTGTGTCTTGCCACGGTCTGGCTGATCTTCCGCGAGCTCTCGGACCTTCGCGAACACGGCTTGAAAAAATACATGCATTCGCTGTGGAACCTGCTCGACATGTTTCAACTGGTGCTCTTGATCATCTTTATCGAGAAGTGGATCTCGTACCTGGTGCAAGCGGAGAACCTGCGCGAAGAGCTCCACCGCGTCGTCACGATGGACTGCTCCAGCGGTTCCAGCGACCAGCTAGCGGCCGCGGATTGCTATGTGGACATCGAGCCGCTCGCGTGGCTGTTTTCTTCGATCACCAACTTTGCCGCTGCGCTCGCACTGGTGTCGGTCGCGATCATCTTCAAGTACCTGCGCCTGAATTCGCGTTTGAATTTGCTCTGGCGAACGTTGCGCTTTGCGGCCAAGGACTTGCTCGCGTTCGTCGTGATCTTCTTCACGATGTTTGTGGGCTTTGCGATCATGGGGTTCCTCACGTTCGGCAGCTCCACGCGGCAATACCACTCGATCTCGGTCTCCCTCACGTCGTGTTTCCAGATGCTGCTCGGTGCGTTTGATTACAATCAGATCTACAATGCGAACCCGGCGATGGCTGGGATCTTCTTCTTCAGCTTCATGGTCTCGATCTACTTGATCTGCGTCAACATGTTCATCGCGATTATGAGCGAGTACTACTCGCTGGCGCAAAACGAGAAGAAATCCCACGAAGAAAGCAAGCGCAACTTGCTCTCCTCGGCCAACAATGGCGGTGGCGATGACAGCAACAACATCGACGAGTTCACCGACTCGCTGCAGTTTACCGATGTGGAGTACGATTTGGCCAAGCAAGTGAAAAACTATATCCGCGGCCAGCGCGTGCACGTGAAGTTGCCACCCAAAAAAGGCGGTCCGAGCGTTTATTCCACCGAGCAATTGTTGGTGTGTGGGTATCAGCGGGTGCTTCTCGTGGATTACAACTACCTGATGGCTGAACGCAAGCGGTTGCGAGCCAAATTCCGTGCGTGCGTTCACGTTGTCACGACGGTGTTCGGTATGATGCGCAAGGTGAACCCTGAATGCTCGATGGAGATCGAGCATACGCTGGTCGTCGATAGACGGCCACGAGCATCGTCCACGGACTCCTATGCGGACCTGGTCGAGTTTCCCGTCACGTACCTCCCCATTGCCTCGGTTGCCGCGAATACGGTCGAGATCCTCAAGCGCTTGCGACCGGGGATGTATATTGAAATGGACGATGGATCGCTCACGAAAGATCAGATCACGCTCGAAGTGCTCGGCGGTCAGGACGCGTACATCCCACCGCGCTTCAAGCGACGCGAGGAAGGAGAACCCATCCCAGAGAACCAGTTGGAGCTGCGGATCAGTGAAGCGACAAGCACGGGCGATGGCGACGGCGGCGGTGCGTCCAACTTTGGTCTGCGTCATAGACACGCCGATATCGGTGGCGCAGCCCACATTCGCTGCTGCCGCGTGCTTTACAATGGGGATACCGTGCTGAACGGTATGGAAACGTGCATGCTGCCACGCCGCACGTGGACGCAATACTTTTTGGGCCATGTGTTGTGGGGCCACCTGCGCAGCATGGTTAGCTTCAAGGTGAAAAAGAAGAAAGCGAACCGTCTGGTCACAGACGCCGAAGTGGACAAACTCATCAAGGAGAGCTTTGCGGCTCCTGGACGCGGCATCTCCTGTCGTTTCGATGAACTGGTGCGGAACTTCCGCATGTTCATCGCGAAAAAAGCGCACAAGCGGAACATGCGCATCCACAACATGGACGATCGCATTTTCACCGAAGTGATCACGTTCCTGGAACGATTCCCGTCGGCGATTACGCCCCTCGACAAGCGGGAGCTGGAAGGCTACAAGTACACCCCCGCGCCTGTGGATACCAAGCACGTGCGCCTCCCCAACTCGATCAATATGCTGAGTGAACTCCTGTCCCAGAATGCGCATGAAGTGTGGGCGGTGGGGCGTATTCAACAGGGCTGGCGATGGGGTCCACAACGAAACAATGACTCGCTGCTGCACCCAGACCTTGTGCCGTACGAGGACTTGACGGAGCAGGACAAGCAGTACGACCGCGACACGTCGATGGCGACGTTGAAGGTGATCACCGCGCTCGGGTACATCCTGGAGCCACCAAACACTTCCGAGGAGATCGACATTGAGTTTGGGGAATCCGCACTGGAAGAAGGCGGGACGTACGAGCCCAAACCGATCCCAACCGACGACGTCAAAGTGCCGCCTCATCTTCGCTCCGTCATTGAGCTGCTCGCCGAGAATACCCACGAAGTGTGGGCGAAAATGCGCATGGAACAGGGGTGGAAGTATGGTCCTCGTCGGGATGACGACAAGCGAGAGCACAATGGACTGGTGCCGTACATGTACCTCACCCAGGACGAAAAGCAAATGGATCGCAACACGGCCATGCAGACCGTGAAAGTGATTCTGCGCTGTGGGTTCGTGTTTATCCATAAAGACGAGAAAGCGGCTTCGCATCGCACGAAGAAGAAGAATTCCGGACACATCAAGGTCTTTGGTCGCAGCGAGAACGTCGAGTCAAAGCACGTCGGTGATGCCGTTTCGCTCGCGAGGGGTGCTGCGCGCGCCAAACGAGCGTTCATGAAGAAAAACAACTCGACGCGCGCACTTCCGAATCGCAGCACGTCGTCCGCCAGTTCGCTTCGTTCCTCGGCGTCTTTCGACAGCACAGGAGGAGGAGTCCCTCCTAGTGGTCGAAGCATGTACAGCTACGGCTCGGTGTCGTCGTCGTTCATTGACGCAGAGCCGCTCCCGACCACGGTGGAGTCGTCGTCCACCCACTCTTCTTTGTCTTCGCGCTCAGCGAGCGAGGCGGATACTGTGAGCGACGCGATAAACACCCCGCTCGCCGACGTTGAGGAGCACAAAAGCCACGAGTGAAACGCAAGCAAACCGTAGCAGCATAGAAGTCATAAATGTATAGTAGTACAATAGCATTTCCCTTCCTCTGCCTGCATTTCCACACTGCGCTGGCACCTCCACATCGTTAATCACAGGACCCCCATTTCTTGTTTCCCCATTATCCCTAAAACTCGCGTTGTAAGCAAGTGTAGAGCGACGCGAGGATCAACGGCGACTTGTTCGCTGCGCGCATGTACTCGTCCTTCGTGATCTCGCCGTCCTGGTCGCTGTCTTCGTCTTCCAGGATGCGCACGACCTCCATCACGTTGTGCCCGAAATGCCCGAAACCTGCGCAAATCGCGGTGCAGAGCTCACTGCGCGACAGGAACCCGTCGCCGTTCATATCGTAGAGCTCAAAGTAGTACCGCGCTTTCGAGTCCGCGTCGTTTTCCGCCGTGAGCGCCGTTTGTAAGGCGACTGCGATGTCCTGCGAGAATTCGCCGCAGGAAACGTGTGCGACATAGCTGTCCATCGTCGCTGCGTTCCGTCATGTGCGCGCACAAAACAGTTCATTGAGTAGCTCCCTCGGTAACGTGGCAACCTACGACAGGGGTATACGCAGCGACAACACAGAACTTACTTGCTCTCCGGACCAGCTCGTCATTGTGATCCCCTCCCGCTGACAACAGATCGGGATTTGCCATGAACCCCCCTGTGGAGCTCTCGGCGCGACCAAATGGATCGTTTGACGTCGGACTTGGCTGCAAAAGTGGCGCAGTCCTCTCGCGCGGAGTCGCTACGTACGCGAGCAAGAGACTCTGCATCAACGCTTCGTCCTCCAACGCACTCGGACCTAGACACTCGGTAAGGATGCGGTGGAAATCGACCGCCGGGATCGCTAGTGTTTGCGAGTTTACTGACTGCTGCTCGTCTTGAAGCTGGGTCGCCACGTCGGACTGGTGTTGTGGCGGTGTCCTCGCTCTCTGCAGATCCCCACTCTCTGCTGAGACTGCGCTGCTGCTGCTGTGATTGCTACCGATGCTACCTGATCGCGCATATCCGACCATCCGACGATGAATTTGCAGCAGTTTCTTCCAATTCAATTGCTTTTGCTCAATATACGCGCGGATTTTGTCCCGCACGTGCGCCGCAGAAGCATACTTCCTCGATGGGATCGGACGACTGACCATATCCAGCAAGTGCGGCTCGGCGATCGACGTCATGGCAAACTCCTCTCCATTCATCGTCGGCTGGCTTTCATCCCGAAGCTCGACCCGCGCGAAATACTCATCAACGCACCGCATCAGCTCTTGGTACAAATGGCGATCCCCTTGGAACAGCCCAAGCAAATCCGAGATCGCGACGGTCTCTTTGGGACCCATCGAATCGCTTTTGTAAATCTCAAAGAGCGCATGCACTTTCTCTTCGGGTGTGCCCTTCACAAACCCGTTGAGCCCGACGACAAACTCCCGGAAATCAATCTTGCCGTCGCTATCGGCGTCAAACGCGAGGAACAGCCGACGCAGGAACGTTTCGCTGGACGAAATTGTCGCGCCGATCGCGGTCATGTCCGTATTCTGTAGCTCTTCGAACTCGCGGCTGCCGATGCCGATGCTGACCAGCAAATCGCCTACGTCTTCACTCATGATCTGCTTGAACTCGTCAAAGGTGATCACGCTTTTCGACGACCCAGCGATGAGTTTGAACTTGCGACTCATCTGGAAAATGCTCTGGGTCGAGAAATTGGTTTTGCTCACAAGCTCTGCGATCAGCGCTTGCTTCCCTGGGTTTGCGGTACCCGGTGGCGTCCCGGGTAAGTGGCGAAGCACTTCCCAGGTACTGTCTGGTGCCGCATGGATCGCCTTCCGCTTGTCTGCTGGTAGTCCACCCGTCGCTGTCGGCTGCAAATTTGCGAGCGCGTTGCTGCGTTTCTTGAGGGCAGCTTTCACTCTACGCAGCAGAAACGATCAAGTGAGTAGCCTGAACTCGTGCGCGACTGGCAACGTTGTAGGGGGGAAAAGCGCACAAACCTCAGCAGTGATTGCGACGGAATCACGCGCGCTTTCCCGCCCACTGGTACATGAACGGCATTTGCTTGCTGCTGCTGCAGTTTGCCATCCTTGGCTCCGCCAGAGGTGCGAGATTCGAGCGCGTCCGGTAGCACCGATGTACGCGGACCTCCTGACAATGGGACATTGGGACTCATCATGAGGGATCGCGACGGCGTAGCAGGAGAAGCACGATCTTTGTTCACGGACACCATCTCTTCCGATGGACGAAAACGCTCGTTGCTGACCAAGATCTCGTACATTCGATCACGAGTCGGTAGCATCAGAGAGCGATGAGAACCGCTTGACGAGGAGGCTGAGGTGTCACCAAGATCTTTGTCGTTGGCGAGTGAACGACCCTGGTTCGCAACTGGCTGCAAGGCATCGAGTTGCTTGCAGATGTTGAGGAAGCGCTGGGAGAAATCCGACCGCGAGAAGGCTTCCATTACTGCTTGGGCATCAAAGCCTGTCTGCAGCGGAAGCTCGTGCAACAGCACAGTCGATCAGCCACTGGCACGGCGCAATGCATCTCGACACACCACTTACCCACTCTTTCCGAGAGGACCTTCAACCGTGCGCGACCTTTCAGACTGTCCTTCTCAATCGAACGCGACTCGCCTGCTTCCATCACAACAGACACATAGACTGCATGTGCCAATGCACCTGGCTCAAAGTTGGGATTTTCACTGCATGCTCTCTTTTTCTTCTTGATTTCTCTTTTCTTTAAAAAAAAGTGTCAAAACCTTACTTCAGTACGGTATGAGCGACAATTATTGGAGAGAGGAAGGGCGAGTGGACTTCTACGTGAGCTAGCGTGTGCATGGAAAGAAACCCGCTGGGCTGGTCGACGATCAGTTGCCTGCTAGCAGTTTAAGTGGACGACGATTTGCTTTCCCCCGCAGCACGCGCCGCTTCCTTTTCCGCTTCAATCTGCACGCAAAGCGCTTCGACCTTCTCGTCTTCAAGCGACTATCACAAGATAAACGAACGATGGGGTTAGTGAAGGTTCCGATCCGAGCGGTATTGCTGTAGATCTTTGCGCCACACATACCGAGACAACACCGCCAGTTCGGACGATGGCGATTTCAATGTTCTTGCTGCCCGATTCCACAATCTATCATGCAATACAACGCAGTCGTGTTATGGGGTGACTTCATAGGAAGCTGCATGGATAAAGAGAGAAGGAGGTACCTCCAAGAGCGCCTTGATCGCTAGGCGCGTGGCGTCTTCTTCGGATAAATCTTCGGCGTAGTTCTTCTCCAAGAACTCACGGATGTTGGTCGAGTTACGACCCGTGGCGTTCGCCTTCCAGGCAGAGAACGTGCCCGAAGGATCGGTCTGGTACAGCTGGGGGACACCCTTGTTGTCACAACCCGCGATCAGCATCGAGATCCCGAATGGACGCACACCACCACGTTGCGTGTATTTCTGTTGGACGCGAGCGACGTAGCGCGCAACGTACTCGACCGATGGCGCATCTTCCACCGTCAGTCGGTAACTCTGGCATTCCAAGCGAGCCTGCACGAGATCAAAGGCGTCCATAACCGCACAAACGAATTAGAACATACCTGCCTCTTTCCCTTGCAGAACACGCGGCGCTAGCTTACCTTGTTGATAAGAACACGCGCATCGGCAGTGAGACCAGCGAACGCGATGGAGATGTGGTCATCCACCTTGCAGATCTTTCGCACCGTGCGTGGATCCTAGTTGATGTTCAAAAAAGAGAAAGAAATGGGAAACCGCTCTCGCGCTCTCTGTTAGACCTCTGGCGCATCCATCGTCGAGGGACGCATTGCAGTCGCTGTACCTGTAGCTTTGCGATTTCCTTGCGCTCGACAGCGAGGATCACCGAGTTCTTGCCGCGCACACCCACAACCACAGCACCCTACACAAACGATGCACACACATCTCCACGAGTCAGCATCATCAACGCTCTTCCTTTTCCAATTGAGAACATGAAACACATCCCCTACACGCATACCTTCTTCACGGCTTCCATGGCGTACTCCACTTGGAAAAGATGGCCATCTGGAGAGAAGACGGTAATCGCTCGATCGTATCTGCACGTCACCCGAAGCAGACAAACCACGTCAGTCCCGCATTCACGTGTACGACAGCGCCGTCATCTAGCTAGCTAACCCGCTGCTCCTCTCTCTCTCTCTCTCTCGGTATTCACAGCACCGCCTCTTTACCTGGACATGGTGGCACACGGAAGATCGCTTTTTTGTTGTTTCCACTCGGAGTTGCTGCTTTCTCGGCTTTGTAGCTTTCCAAAAGGGAAGAACGATCCCCCCTCCCTTCCTCCCTTCCCAAAATCCAACTAAACTATACACATCCATATCTTTGCTCGATCCGGACCAAGCGTATAGTGCATGCAGCCCAAAATACACCATCGGAGCCTAAACTAACCCTCCCAAAGCAATCAAACGTTCGTTTGCACCACAAACGTTCGATTCGACTCAATTGCACATTTATCTTCTTCTGGTTCAATTCCGCAACGATTCCGCAACAATGCACCACGAAGTGTTTCTGGCGCTGCTCGGCCATGCCGGCGACGTCATCGAAGCGAGACCCGAAGGGTTCTTCGTGCGCAAGGAGATCTCGTTCCTCACGAGTCCCCAGAAGACGATGCTCAACCGTCTGCTCAAGCTCGGCCACGCGTTCGCGGTGCTCGAGACCTTCGTGCGCGACGCAGCCAGCATGCCGAGTGTCTACGTGCGCGGACTTGCGCAAGGCATGGACCGATTCCTTCAACAGTACGCAGACGCGGTCGTCAGCTTAGAGGCGAAGATCCTCGCGACGAAGATCGTGTTTCCAATCCCGCAGATGGTGTACGAGTTGGAGGAATATCTGGAACAATTGCCCGAGATGTGCAAATTGGTGCGCAAAATCCAAGCTGCCGGCGAGCTGCAGCAGTCGAGATGCGTCTCTGGAGCCCAGCTGCTGGATGTACTGCATCGAATGGCAAGCTCGGGGTTCCCGCGCATCCGGAAATCCATGCAGGAGCTCCTGTTTTACTGCAATCGGTGGGTGAACTTTGCTGCACAGCAATTGCAACAACAAAAGGTGCACTTTGTGCAGGCGGGAGTTGCGCAGTTGGCGTGAATCTAATCCATTGTTTGCGGTATATGGATTTAGGATACTGTTCAAGCAGATTCTTGCGTGGATTCTCTATGGGGAGATTGTGGATCCATACCAAGAGTTCTTTGTGAGGAAAACCGCACTATCTGGATCCGATCGTGAAGACCGCAGCAGTGAAGCGCTCAGTTGGCACAAGCAATTCTCGATCGACCTCGAAGCAGTGCCGCTAGCTTATTTCCCTATCTCTGTTGCAGAAAGCATTTTATTTATTGGCAAGTCGATGCAGATCCTAGTGATGGCAAACGAATACTCGATCCAAGAAGCCCAAGAGCTGGTAGAAACGGTGTCGTCTCTCGCGCAAAACCGCGTGTTTGATGCCGTCGCAGTGGAGCACGCCATGGAGAACGTTCGCCTTCACATCGCAGCCCGCCTTTACAAGGAAGTGGTCGTGAAGTCCGAGTTCGTAAAGTACTTCAAGTCCCTGAAAGGATTCTTTTTGCTCTCCCGAGGCGAGCTCTTCCAGGCGTTTATCGAGCGAAGCTACACAATGATGACCATGAGACCTTCCTACAAGTCCGAAGATGACGTGAACCACCTCATCTGGCAGCAAACGGTTCGCGATTTCGAAGCCGACGACGATTCATGGAGTCAGCAGTTTTCAATCCAGGTGAGCAAACCTGTTGCAGACTTTCAAATGAGCGTTGCTAACCCATCGCGTTGCTCGTTTTATTTATTTCCCATCCGGTAGCTGCCGCTCCAGTCCTTTTCACTTAAAGGCTTCTCGACTGTCGAAGGGTTACACTTACTCGGTCTGTCGCGAGATTCCAGCTCGAAATGCTTGGAAGTAGTTGACACAAGCGAACGGAACGCAGAAGCAACGCTGGTGCCGAGTGCAGCAATGCAAGGCGACGAGGTGTGCGGAGCGCTTTGGTGGAAGCATGTGCAATACGACGCGACGGCATTCAGCTCTGAGTTCTCGGTCGAGCTCACCCGACAGCATTTTCCTAGCAGTGGTGGTCCAAGAAGAGTCGCGCTGATCTTCAAAAACGAAGGCTCCTTCGTGACTCCGATTGTCCTCGGGGGGACATTCAAGCTCAGTCAGCCACAAGTTGCATTCGTCTCCATTGAGTGCGAAATCGAAACTTCCTCCGACGGCTCAGTGGATGGCGGAGATGTCGCGATGGTTGCCCAGATTAAAGCTTCAAAAGCACAAGAGGAGGAAGCAAGGGTGTCGTCCAAGGTTGTGATCCCAATGGACAGCAGCAATAGACTCCACTTCCAGCTGCAGTACGCTCGTCAAGAGTTCAAATCTGCCTCTTCCAGCCAAGTTATGTACAAGAAGATGTTCCTGATTGCGGTCAATGGCGTTGTCGTGATGGAGACGAAATTTGATTTCCAGCAGGCACTGTACTTGCAGGCATCAAGTGGGGAATATTGGGTGGGTCTAGCCATGACTCCCCTGCTTCGGCTCGCGGATTGGAATTTCGACAAGTACTCTCCAAAGGCGAGTTGGCGAGAAGGCAGCTCTCTGAAAGAGCAGAACCAGGGTCTCTCTCCGCGCGAGCTATGGAATTCCATGAGTTTGCGATGCGATGTCCAATGGCCACTCCAATTACTGATCACGAAAGACATGCTGCGCTCGTACGCGCATCTGTTTCAGTTTTGTTTCCGCTTGAAACGCGTCGCGCATGGACTGGAACGGACCTGGAAATGCGGCGTGTTCCGCACCCAAAACGCCACCGCAAACAAATCGTTTTCGCAGGCGTGTGCTTTACGCGGCCGGATGGGGTTCGTGATCCGCAACATCGAGCTGTATTTCCAGGTATTTGTGATCGAAGCCAGCTTCAGCAAGTGCTTGTCGGAGATCGAAGAGGCGTCGGACTTTGACAAGGTGAAGCGCATCCACGACGGCTTTGTCGCTGGACTCGTGAAGAAATGCTATCTGCACACACGCACAGTCGCGTCGGCACTGGAAGAAGTGGTCAGTTGCTGCTGGAAGTTTGTCGAGTACGTTCTGTACCAAGATTCCGCGAGCGCGCCACTTTCAGCTGATCGTATCACTGTGCTGGAGCACGAGTTTCAGAGTCGATTTGAGTTTTTCTACGGCGTTCTGCAGCACTCGGAAGCGCGTGATCTGATCTTCCTGTTGGACTACAATGAGTTTTTCTCCACCGAGCGAGAGTCACGAAAGCAGCAGCATCGACCGGCAGCAGCAACAGTGCCGTCGTTATCGTGAAAAAAGATGGTGCGAAGAGTAAAATGCGATGCAAATGGACTTCCCATGTCATAGCTGGATACGCTCGCTTGTGTGCGTTTGAGCGTAAAGGAGCAAAATGGAAATCCCACAGACCAAAGTTTTCCCCTCCAAAAACACTTTTCCTCATTCGAACGCAACAAAAAAGACAAACAAACCGTCACCATGGAGATTCATTCACTTACTCGCTTCCCTATCGCGTCGCTCGCGCCAAGTAAGTCCACCATTCAGGTCAGTTTTCTTTCCAAAATGCTCTCCTTCCTTTCTTTCTTCCTTTCTTTCTTCCTTTCTTGGAAACAACTCCGATACAGTCAGTCTCTACACGCCACTCTAGTTGTCGACCGAGTCGCGCTCGTAGATGGCCCATCGGCGGTTGTGCTCTTGACCCTTGCCTGGCTGCACGTTCTGGTCCGCACACCCACCGTCGGCGCACCCACAGAAATGCTCCTGCGAGTCCATGCATGGACGGTTGCACCCGGCGTCGTTGCCGTCAAAGTCGGCGACGTTCACCGGGAGCTTGTTGAACGCAAACGCGTGACCTTCCGCGCCGACACGGGAGAGCGCGAAGTAGCGCTTGTTCTTGGACTTTGCGTGGTGAAGCGCGAGGTTGTAGTTCGCGCCGCTCGAGCCACCAGAGTACACACGGTCGTTGCCGAGCATGTCTTCGCCAGTGACGCACCCCAAGAAATGGGTCTTCTCTTGGGAGACATCTGCACTCGCGGCCGACGCTTCGCTGAGACGCGCCTTCTTGAGCGCCGTCGTGGGCTCGACGTTTGGCTGCTTCTTGACCTTGAAGA
This sequence comes from Globisporangium heterothallicum, assembly GCA_023334155.1. Lineage (NCBI taxonomy): Eukaryota > Oomycota > Peronosporomycetes > Pythiales > Pythiaceae > Globisporangium > Globisporangium heterothallicum. The sequence continues at coordinate 68,451 of JAASGH010000054.1, read as the reverse complement.
TACGCACGATCCAGTGCTCCGACGTGAACGATTCTTCCAAGTGGGTCAACTTGATGTTCTTCACGCCGACTTCCGTGTTCCGCGCGCGATCGAAGCCTGGCGGACGTTGGTAGTCGGTCATGACTTCGCCAAAGCGGTAGTAGCACAGTTTGTACGCCAAGCAGTTGTGCAGCACTTTGGAGCCACCCGCACCAACGTCAAAGCTGCCCGACGACGAGTAGAAATCGCGTTCGCTGGGCATGTCGTTCGGGTACACACCCGAGCCGATACGCACGGGCCACAGGAACTTGTTGATATCGTCCGAGCTGTAGCCGGTCAACCCGCCAAAGATCACGAGCACGTAGTCGACATCCAACGACTGCATGATCGGGTACGCTTCTTCTTCGGTCGATGCCAACGCCCGTCCAACGGTCGCGATGTGCGTGTTGTTCCACGTGTTGTTGTCGACAATCACCGTGCGGTTCGCCATCGCAGACATCTGGTAGCCGTAGTCCCACCACGCCATGATCTTCGCGTTCGCGTCGGTGTTTTGACGCAGCCAAAAGTACGCTTCGCGGTAATCGTCAAAGTTCACCCGCTCGCCAGTGTGCGTGCGTCCCGCTTCGATCACGATGGATGGCGACGAGTACGCCATGGACGACACGTACGTCGCATGGAACGTATAGCTCAAGAGCAAGATCAGCAAGCCACCGATGATCGAAAGCGCGATGGGCACAGGCACGTCCTGAACACCGTTCTTCTGGGCGACAAAGTTCGATGGACGCTTGAGCAGACCCATAAACTTGCGCAGCGTCGACGAAATGCCGATCGCACCCAGAATGCACGCAATCGGAGCCAGCGTAAGCATCAAACGCACCATGACACCAGCGAAGTACCAGGCAACGGTGCCGTAGAGAATCACAAAGATACCGCCATCGGTGATGTTTGAGAACAAGAAGTACAGTCCCACGGGGGCAAACGGCACAAGCACGTGCAGGTCGAAAAAGTACGAGGTCCACGTCGTCGGCTGGTGTTCACTCACCGACGCGATGATGGGGATGTACTTGGACGCGTACGTAGGATCCAAGAGCGTCAAACTGCGACCAGTCCACTGCACTTTGCCGAGAAGCTGCAGCACGAGAAGCACCGACGCAAAGCCGACGACGACCACACCGGCGCCAAAGAGTACCAAGCGACGGAAACTCGCAGCCGAGATGTAGTTCCGCAGCCAGTTCACGAAGCAGAACACTTGCAAGAGCACAAACACACCGTGCGAACCAGCACACTCGGCTTGCTTGATGACGTTGAAGCCCACGAAAGGAACCTGCATCGCCATGAGACTGCCGAGCGTGTAGAACGTCGAGTACGCGATGTACAAGCGTGGCGAGTAACGACCCGCAAAGATCATCACGAGCACGTAGATAGGGATCATGTTGATGATAAACACGTACCCACCCCAGGCAGCGACCATGTAAAAGTACGACAACGCGCAGCTCGCGGACCAGAACATCGATCCGGTGTGCACGGCCTTGATCCACAGGTAGAACGTGAAGATGAGCGCGAAAATAGCGACACCTTCGTTATCGTACGAGCCACCAACGGAGCGCGAGATGTACGATGGCACGATGCCAGCGAACGCCGCAGCCATGAGCCCCGCGCTCGAGCGCTTAGTAACTTCCTTCGTCAGCAAGTAGCTCGCGATCGCCGTGTTGGCCGCGAAGATCGGCGCGAGGAACACGCACGTGTTGCGCACGTTGATCGAGATGTTGAGCAAGTTGAGCACCCAGTACACCAGCGCAGCCGTGTACATGAGTCCTGGGTAGATCGTGCCGCCGATGATGCGTCCGAGAGGGTACCACGCGCGGTCATCAAACCAGTCGAGAAACTCCAAAAAGCCTTCGGACGCCAAGTACTTGGTGGTGCGGAAGTTGAAGTACGGATCGAATTCGTGAATCACCTGTGTGCATCGGCACAGACAAGAAACAGAGATTACCATCCGTATCGCATGAGGAGGGACGAGTACAATCGAGTCAAGCATGGCGAAAAAGCAAACATACCGACTCGTATCGCACGACCGCGAACAAACGGATCGCGAACGACATGAGGCAGATCATGCCCAAAATCGCGTACTTGGCGGTCGGCGCCAACACGTTCGACTCGTCTTCGATGTCATGCGGGGAGTCGAGACTCACGCCAAACACCAACTTGGACGCATCTTCAACTGGTTCCGCGCCGCGACTGCTTGGAGCTGGAGCAGCAGCAGCAGCAGCAGGGGCGGATGGAGCGTGCGCGTCCGCCGTGGGGTCAGCGACCTTCTTCTTGGTCTTGGTCTTGCTCGCAGGCGCCATGTTTACTTCCTTCCGATAGAAACAAGCGCTTTATCCTTTGGGATCACGAGGGGCACGTGGCAGTCACTACAAGCGAGCAGCAAGGATCCGAATCATTTGAGGAGACAATTTTGACTACCAAGTGGTGCTGCTTTTGGCTTCCCGATCGATCCCACTTTCGAGAAGAGTCGCGTGTATTTACGTGTTTTTACGATCAATGCGCTCTTCTTACGGTTGTGTTTACTTAACGTATCGCGCTCGATTTGTTAGAGGGCTCGATGTGCAAGGGGTGGGTCTTCGAACTTACGGATGGCAGCAGGAGGAGAGCTCGAAACGCGCAGTGCGAAGCAGACCCATGCACTGGCACAGCATACCCGCAAGAGTCGATATGGGAGTGGGAGAGCTACGTGCTAGCGTATCTTGCTAAACGTGCAAACACGTGGGAGTGGTCGGTCATCGTCGAGCGATAGCATTGCAATGCTCGATCCACTCGATCTGAGCTGGCACTTGCGCACTTGTGGAAAGGTATCCATGTGGTCAATCGTTAGGTTCGCATGCACGGTTCCGGTTCGGAAGATGAACCGTGTGAGTACGGTTCGACTCGAGCCGCAATAACTGCAAGCAATGGCTGCAAGCAATGGCTGGAGAGCGATGTGGCTAATTCAGTAATTTCCGTCAAGTGCCGTCTGCGTTCCTTCATTCATTTGCTACTGTCCAAAGCAATCAGGAAAGGTAAGGAACGATATGAATATGCAGCAGCAGCAGGTCGAGCTGCGTGTGAGCGAGAGAGAGCAGGTGCAGCAGCCAGCTTTCCTTCCTTCTCCATCCCTCCGACGGTGTCCCCCAGCGATATTTATATGAGCTCCATCGGCGCGGAACGAGTGATGCAGACCGCGAGCGGAGAAACATGAATGCGTGGAGGGATCCGCGCGAGAGAGCTGGAAGGGAGGGGACAGGGAAGCAGGCATTTTCACTCCGAGTCGAATTGGGCGAGAATCGACAACGATGTCGCTGCACGCCTGCTAGCGCACCAGCTCGGCGGCAGGATACGTTCCAAGCGGCAAAGCTCGTTCCACCGAGTAGCACAAGAACGGGATGAATGACGAGTGTTTTGTGTTGTTTTGTTGTGTGTGCCGTCAAGATGACCAACCTCCAGTACACCCACCCACGTAACTACGGAAAAGACTCCCGCCACTGCCGTGTGTGCCACACCACCCGTGGTTTGATCCGCAAGTACCACTTGGACATGTGCCGTCGTTGTTTCCGCGAACGCGCCACCCAAATTGGTTTCGTCAAGGTATGTTGTTATCTCGATCGCCGCTTTCTGGCACCGCATTTGGTCTTGATTCTTAATTGTTTGCTCTGTATGATGTCGTGTGTTGTACCAGTACCGTTAAATCATTTATTGGTTCTGACTACTGCTCAACGACGTGGAGAGCCACATCGCTCGACGTAACTGGTCGACGAGCTGTAGTGGATTGGAGGCTAGACATGCGAGGACAAGTGTTAGTTGCCATCTGATGGTCTGATAGAGTAACTAGATCGCAACGGTCTTTTGCCTCGAGAGAGTAATCAAATGTAACTAATTTGCAACAAAATCCCACCCACCCAGCCAGCGATGTCGGATGTTGAGTATGAGCTCGCTTCGTGGAGCGAGGTCTCGTTGTCCAGTGCGTCGTCATTCTGGTCTTTCGCGCTCCAGCTCCCCTGCTAGCTCCCGCAAACAGCAAGCTCAGTCTTTCTTTTTCCGAAGCCATTCTTTTCGCGTTCAAAAAATGCACCACTTTTCTGGTAGGATTTTTCGGAGCTACAAATGAGTGCTGCCTGCATAAATGCATCCGATCTGCAATCCTTGATTTCCTTCCACGCTTTCGCCACAGTCGAGCTGTAGTGAGAGACTCCTGAAACTCGATATCACCGCATAAAGGAGTCCAATTTGTGTTGGCTCTCTCTCTCTTTCTCTCTCGCAAGCGCATTTCCGCATCGAGCTCCAAAAGAAAAGCGCAGCTAGCGAGCGTCGTGCAAGAAAAAAGGGGATGCGGCGGAGTAGTTCACGGCGCGGCGGTGGCCTCGCGCTCCTCTGCTTCTTCGATGCGCACAGCGCAGTACCGCTGCTGCTCGTTCTGCTGCTCCTGGTGGCGTGTCCGCTGTCGGTGTGTTTGCAGAGTGCATCCGCGGAACAGGAGGCAAGAACGTCCGACTCGTTCCCGCGCCATGTGCCATCGCCGAGATATGCATCCAATAGTGTGCAGGGCGAGGCGTTCACCATCGAGGTTCCGTCGCGGCAGGTGCTGCAGGCTGCGTTCGTGTCCGAGAGCTCTGCGTCCACGCGACTCCTCCAGTCGCTGCACTACAATGACAACAAACACCACATGGTGGACAGCGATGGGTTCGCTTCCATCGCCGGTGTCGGCCGCACAAACCGACCGAGAGGGATCTCCATCACGCGCGGACTCCCGATCGCCTCCGGGCTGCTAGAAGAAGACCACCACTACAGCCGACCCCGAGTGGACGACCACGCGATCACGTTTGGTCCCGAGCGACTGGATATGGGAACACAAGCCACGTGCCAGCCTGTGCTTTGGTTTGTTGACATTATTAACCGCGGTCGCGTCGATGTGCGCCTGGACGATCTCGAGGTCACCCGCGAAGGGTTTGAAGTCATCACTGACGTTCGCGGAATGATTTTGGCACCAACTGCGCGATTGACTGTGCAGTTCCTGCTTACACCGGGCCAACCAGAGGCGCACTACGAAGCATTTATGCGCGTGTTTACGTCCTCGGGCCAGTTCTCGCTCCTGATCACAGCGAGCATCGTGCCGAATCCCTTCCTGATCAATGGCATTCGAGCCATTATCCCTGTGGGCACTCAATTTGACACAACGCTGTATATGTACAACCCTTTTGACAAGCTGGTGCGGGTGCTGGACGTGTTTTCGCTGGACCCCATGGGCACTCTTTCGATGCCGAATGGCGTCACTGCGATATCGCCTCCGCCGACCGCACGATCCGGCGGTCCGCGATCTGGGGTCTGGGGTCTTGATAGTGGTTCAGAGAAGCCGATCATCAACTATGCGTTTACACCGCATAAGGCGGGGATCTACTTCACGTACATTCGCATCGTGATCTCCGGTAATTGGCAACTTCGGATCCCCGTGATGCTCGAAGCCGTGCACGAAGGGATCCATTTGGAGCCCAGCCAGGTTTCTCTCGGTACGATCACAGCGCGAGATGCGCACCGTGAGGTCTTTGTCAACATTCACAATGCGGCATCGGTCCCCGTGAAACTCTACGACATGCAAATCGTAGAGGCGACTATGGATCTCGCGGTGGCACTGAACGGTCCGTCCGTGATTCCGCCACGGTCCAGAGTACGTCAAGCACTGGGAATCGACGTTCGTGGTCTCGGAAAAGAAGGGGACTGCGTTGCGTCGCTGTCTTTGAGAACAAATCATTCGGCGTCGAGTGCGGTGGTCCTGCGCCTTTCAGCGACATTCCTGAATGGCAGTATCTCGTATCGGTTTGAAGAAACGCTGGTCGGCGTGGTGATCCCGCTTTCCGAGGTGTTTGCTGCGACTAATGAGAAAGAGGAGAGGAGCGCGGCAAGCGATCGGTTGCTGTCTACAAACACGTTTTCTTTGAACGGATCCGAAGGTGTGGAAGCTGGACAAACTACAAACCGAACGCTCCACCTCAAGAACATGTACAGCATCCCGGTCGAACTGGAGCGTGTGTGGGTTGAGTCCGAGACGATGTCCCCCTCCCCGATCAACGTGACTCATTTCGAGGCTGGTGTCGCAGCGAGTGGTGCGTATTGGCCAGAGATACGACTTCGCGTCAACCCCGTCGCGGACGGGCTCTTCATGCCTCGCTCTTACCCGCTTCAGGTGGAAACAAATGTCGCCAAGCATCGTGTGAACGTGTATTTCTTCTATGGGATTCTCCACGTACGTTCACCGCAAGGTGGACTTGTGTCTAACTACTCGACGGATGGGTACTTGCCAGCTGTGAAAGCGAAAGGGACCAAGCCGCCGAAAGAGTGCACTCCGGTGCACGCGAACGCCTCGATGCACGCCTCGAAAGGTGGAGTGAAGCTCTGTCGGTCGTTCCTACTGGACTTTGGGAAAGTCTCGGCTTCGGGGACGCGCACCAAAATGCTCAACTTGACAAACGTCAACCCGATCCCCATCGACGTGAAAATCGCGAGTCTGATCAAGAGTGAGCTGTTTGACTTTTCGATTGTCTCCAGCACCGCAACAGCCCGCCATGCTCCTGTTGAGGTCGCGGTTCTCGGACAACAGTGGAACGACGACGACCTGCTCCAGCGGAGTTCTCCGAGTATGAACATCACCTCCTCGATGAACGCGCCGCGGGAAAAGAAACCGAAGGCGAAAAGATTCCGGCTGCACGAAGACACCGTGATCCCACCTGGGTTCGAGTTTGCGATCCACATTGGTCTTCAGGTCAAACACGAGTGCGGAACGTTTTCCAAGTACCTACTCACGCTCGAGACTCCATTCGAGTACATCCACGTGTATGCGCGCTTTGAAAGTGTGAAAGGAACGATAGTCCCTGTGGTACCCCACATAACGCTCCCACCGATGTTTCCTGGACACGCGGCTGTTGTAGACATTCAATACCGGAGTACGTTTGCGCACGACGTTTCTCTCCGGGGTGTCACGTATCCGAGTTCATTGGTGCAAGTCTTCTCGATTAGTGTAGAGTTTCGAGGGAATGACACAGTCTCAGCAGTGACACTTCTGTTCTCGCCCGCATACAGCGACGCCTGCTCCAGGAGCAGGTTTTACGCGGATTGCTACCTTCCAGACGCATTGGGATCGGAGGGAACTGTCCCCACGACGGTGGCACTATCCGACTTCGGAGAGTTTGTGACCGCGGACGATATTGCCGCATTCGAACGCCGCCGTCGTGTATGGGAGCGCTTTGAAAGCCCTGGCAGTCAAAATCCCTCCGTGCAGGCAACCGTTCAGCTCCACGCAGACGTCATGGATCTTGAGCCAGTTACGATCAGCGCCCCCATGATTCGACCGTCGATCACGACGTCGGACATGCCATACGAGTTCTTGCTCACCAAGGTGCTGGAGTGCAGTTATCTCCACATCGAGGTACGGAATCCTAGCAGCATTTCGATCGATGTGGAGCTCGCAGTGGCCGAACACGACCGGTCGCTATTCTTCGAGTGCAAAGACGATATGGATGCAGACAAGTGCAAGCGAGAGTGGGAGAGTCTGGTGCTTGATGGAGCAGACCCCTTGACGCAGCAGGACGTGGCCCCATTCTACTTTCCAAATCGAGTCCTTCGCGTGGCCGCGGGGGAAACCGCACAGCTCGGACCTGTGTATTTCTCTCCTTCACGCATCCAGACCATTAACGCTACGATCTACGTCCGTAACGAGCTGACTCACATTGAGCCTGTGGTCCTCATCGCTCGTAGTGGACAAGGCTCGCTCTCCCTGCACCTCGTTGCTGAAGAACAATTTGCAGAATCGGAAGAGACAACCGAACGCGCTCCTGGTATGGGGACGAGCGATGAGATCATCTATTTTCGCGTACCCGACAATGAGTCGTCCGTCTCTAGCAGTGCAGCGCAGCAACTGATTGCGTTGACGAACATCGGCAATTATGATTTACAAGTCATCATGGCGATGGTGGAAAACGAGTCGCTGCCATGGCTGCATGGGATCTTCTCCTTGGAAGCGCAGATACCTGATGGGTATTATCCTATTGACCACAATGCTCAGCTGAAGATCTACCCGGGAAGAACTACGATCATTCGATTAGTGTACGAGCCCAATTGTTACCTTTCGAGGCTTGAGGTCGTGCTCCGCATTGAGGCAGACGGTGTCGAGAAGCGCATTCCCGTGATTGCAGAAGTCACCCCCGGCGCTGCGTTTGCGTGCTTGCGTGCAAAATGGCCGACCCATTTCATCGGACTGCTGCATGCGGTATGGAAACTGGCAGCTTTTGTGGCTTCAACCCTCGCGGTTTACAGCGTGTACCTTGCCTTGGACGATGTGATGATACTCTATCGCCGAAGGGTGTCGCTGCACTCGAACGCATCATATTCAGGAAGTGGAGACCTGGCGTTCACGAACAAGGAGTCCACTGACGCATTTGCGTTGGACCGTGAAGATCGCGAGGCAGTGTATGCCACCTCCCAGTTTCTGAATGAGCTGAAAGCGAACTTTTATTCGCCCGATACGCGAGTGCAAACCCCTGCGGTGACAAAGTTGCTGGTTGGGCGTCAAAAGAAACTGTCATCACTCACTCTCCCTCCGAAAGAGAGAAGTGGAAATGATGCTGGAGCACAAGGTTCCGAGAAACCTATGACTGGAGCACAACATCCAGAGTCGATATTGGGAGTGGATGAGAATACTGATGTCACTAATACCATTGCTGCTGTTGTAGAAGAAACCCGAATCAAAGAGATAGAAGAAAGCTCAAGCCAACCGATTCCAGACAAAGACCGCGGAGCCGCCAAGAAATCGAAGACCAAACGCGCTTCTGCTCGACAAATACAGCAAGAGCAGACGCGGCTGGTCTCGAAGGAAGAGGACTCGGTGTCGAAGTCGAGCATTGAAGCAAACGTCAAGTCGGACACTGTGGAAGCTTCCGCATTGGACGACAGTGCTGTACTTCACGAGAAGAAGATCCAGCGAGCCAAGCCGAGGGGTGCAGACCGAAAGAGCAAAGCAAAGCGAGCGCAACGGGAGCGACAGAAAGGTGGTCACGGTCCAGCAGATCATGTTCCTGCGGCTGAAAGCAACTCGCCTGCAGATGGCAGCCGTCAGCTCGACACTAGCAATGACGTCCCAGAACCCACAGACATATTGGCGAGCTCTATCGACTCGACAAGCACGACGGTGTCCAGCAAGTCCGAGAATGGGAAGCTCTCTCCGCCTACGAGCGAACAGCATCCCGAGTCCAATGTCGAGAATAGCGAGGATGATTTCTTTCTATCGATGCAGCTTGAATCGCCGTTCAGCTCCTTCGGTATGATTGGTAAACAGCGCGCCAAAAGCCCACGACCACAAGCTCGTCCTGTTCGTCGAGATGGTGGCAAGCATCATCAAGAAGAAGAGGAGGATGGTGTGATCGTGGAGCGGTTTGGTCTATCTGGTCCTGTCAGCGATATGGCGGCAGCCAATGGTGGCAGTGCGTTGCAGGGCAATGTGCTGTCGCTCGAGACCGTCGAAGACGACTGGAGCGATCTGTACTTTGACTCCATTCGCTCCGAGATTGGACGACTTGTGTCTAGTGGCGACACCAACAGCGAGTTTCTCGAAGATCAAGCGAGTCGCACAGCGCAGCGACCTGCCGATCCTCTTGGGTTCAGTCTGAGTGATCGGCTGCCTCCGCCATCGGAGCTAGTGGGTTTATCCAGAACCGCGTCTATTGCTCATGTATCGGCATCAGTATCAACGACTGCAGCACCGGCGATGAAGAAAACCCCACCGGGGTTCACCCCTGCCGATGCGGACCCCGTCGAATCGCTTGCAGCGTTTGAGCGGCTCCGAAGCGCGCAGAATGCAGCGTCGTCAGTACACACGACCTCCTTACCTCCGACCGGTCCATCGGCAAGCGCATTGCCGCCATTCGCGAGTCCCCGAGTGGGGAACGCGACATCTTCAGCGCGATCGCAGGAAGCATCAACTCGCACGCCAACGTCCAGTAGCACCAGTTGCAGCACTTCCAGCAGCAGCAGCAGCAGTCGATTTGCATTCGCTAGTCGCCTGTCACTTTTTGGCCCGACGCTGCCGTCCTCTGCGGCATTGCCAAACGTGGCCATCACTACCGCGTCCAGCAGTAATGCGAGCAGTATAGGCATGGCGACGACGATGGGCCGCATCGGCAGTGGACGTGAGGGCGTTGCAGTTCCTACTGCTGCTGCTGGCGCAATTGCGACACCAGCACCAGGAGGAGGTACAGGTGGTAGAGGCTTTGGAGTGCCGGATCATGTTCAACGATCTCCGGTGACTCCGGCTCCGTCGTTGACCCACCGTCGCGACGTGATGTTTGAACGCCATGCGCTCGCGACTCTGGGCGGCGTGGAGCTCCTCCCTTCGCCCTCGACCTCTACGTCGTCGTCGTCTTCTTCTTCCTCACCATCCGTGCGCGATATGTACTAGATTAGCGCAGGACACGATGCTGCATATAGTACTGCATACTGTGTACATATCGGACCGATGCTTTTGGAATGGAGCTCCTCTGAAGGTGTTGCTGTGTGTGTGTGTGTGTGTATTTGCATGGCGTCCGTTCTGCGTGGATCTATCTATCTGTCCAGCAGCGTGGCCGTTTCATAAGATACACGCATCGAAAGGGGTGCATGGAAGTCATGGCACCCACTGCCGACCACATGGAACGAAGGCGATGCGTATCTCATAAAAGAAGAACCAGACACCGCAGGACTGGACAGGACAATGGGAGGAGAAGCGCCATATAGCGCATGGTTCGCACCATACAGACCCGCTCGTGCATGCACTGCAGGCGTGTCTGCGACTTTCCAAGGCATTCCATGCAGTTCACTATGGTGGACGATCGTTCATATGCAGGAGTGCATACATTGCAGCAGCGAGGGGAAGAATCGCTTTGCTCCATTTGCATCAAAAGCGTCACAACCGCGCGACAGACGCAACCAACCACTTGCACACAAAGAAAGCCTCTATCCCAATCACATCACATCGTCAACGGTTGCTTGTTCAACAAAAGCGCCATACAAACCAACACAGCGACTCCCTCTCTCTCTCTCGGTTTACAATGCGATGATCGCGGTCGCCTTTCGAACCTCCTTCTCTCGCGCTCATTTCTTTCCGTTTCTTCTTTTCGTATCGTTGGTGCCTTCCGGCTCCATTTCTCTCTTCAAAGAACCGCCAGAATATGCCGCCCAGATGATATATACGGCGAGATTGCACATCTGCACTGTCCACACGGTGGAATGCACCAATGAGAAAGAGTGCTGGCCACACGATGCTGGCTGTGTGTCTTGCTTGCTCGTGCGGACCAAGCGGCGAACTGCTTGAACCGCCTCCTGCAGTAATACGCACGTGTGCATAGAATCTCGAACTGGGAGTTTGGACTGCGATCCGAGTGCACGCGCGTTGCTGCTCATGCTGTCCCCGCATTGTTCGCATAATTGCTCAGCGATCCGGTCCCTTTGCTTCCCCTCGCGTTCGTGTCATATTTTGCGTGCGATGCCGTGAAACCGCCCCGTCGTTGTCTGTTCGGCGATCCCAGTAGGTAGTGGACCGCTTCAGGATCTACACCTTTACCATCCTGCCAATACCGCATCAAACCTCTCTATTTGTGTCGATAGTGGTGACGATGCCGGTTGAGACCTTTGGTTTTCCTGTGCATAGTCTCTTCTGACCTCGCTTGCGGACATCGAGGGGTTTGTATGGAGATCACTAGACTGCGCTGGGGTTCGGGGACACAGCGAGCATCCAGCTGGTTGACCTGTTGGACCGTAAGTTTTCCCATGCTGCTCCAGATGGCAGCGTCCACCATGCATCCCACAGTCAAACACACTCACACGCACACACCTGCCTCTACAGTACCAGTCAGTTGGTCAGTGCAACGTCGTGATCTGACTGCCAATACGGTAATACCGCGTTCGTGGGATGTACCAGTCGGCAATAGGAGCGCGAAACAACACTTGATCCGCCACTGGCAACAGCACAGCTCTTCTTCATATAGAGAGTTCTTTACATCGTGCGATCCCGTATAAGAAACCCGCAAGCACGGCGCTTACGTATCCAGCCAGCTCTGGACGTCCATTCCCCTCATCGTCTCGACCGGTCGATATTCCGCAGTACCCAAGTTTGTTAGCACGTGAACCATGGTGGCAGCTCGTGGACTTGGACGCCTGGCTGTGCTCGGCGTCGCAGCACTCGCCGCGCAGCTCCTGAGCGGAAGCACCGCCGTCGCGGCTGCCGATGGCGTCGAAGTCCGCATCATGTCGTTCAACGTCCGCACGTCCTACGCGTCGGGCGATGCCGGCGGCACCTGCAGTAACTGGGACGGCGTGCGCAAAGACAACGTCATCAGCGAGATCAAGACCGTGATGCCCGACTTCTTTGGCACCCAAGAAACCTCCGACGCACAGAAGACGTACATGGACTCCCAGTTAGCAGGCACCTACGTCTCGATTGGGGAGTCCACGGGCTCGCTCAATGGCGCCGCATCCGAAGTCGATGCGCTGTATTATAAAACGGCGGACTGGAAAATCATTTCCAATGGCATGTTCTGGTTTGTAAGTGGACGTGGCGCACATATATCTACGTTGCCTCGCGAGTTCTGGCAGTGACTGACGCGCTTCTTTCTTTGTGTGTGTGTGTATCTTGCAGGGACCAACGCCAGATGTCATGTCCGCCGCGTGGGGAATGGCGTACTATCGCACTGCTGTTTGGGGACGCTTTGAGCACATCGCGACGGGACAAACGGCTTGCATCTTCAACACCCACTACGAGACCCCAGGCAATGACGAAGCTCAGATCCAGGCGTCCAATATTATTCTGGCCAAGCTCGACGCGCTCTGTCAGGCAACGGACAAGCTCGTCGTCGTCACGGGAGATCTCAATGCGCTGCCCACCTACCCAGCTATTATCAAGCTTCTCCAGAACGATTTGGCTGAACCCACACTTGATCCTACTTTCTGCGGAGACATGATCTCTCCGACTTGCCAGACCAAGTTCGATTACACGCTTCACCGCCTGAGGGACGGAGCGTGTTTCAAAAAGTCCGAGGTGCTTCGAACGGCGTTCAGCGGCTGCTACCCATCGGATCACGCGGCGCTTCTTGGTACGTTTTGCTTCGGTGGCTCTTGCTGTAGTGACTCTTCATCCAGCTCGTCGAACTCCAGCTCGCTCTCTGGCAGCGGCACTGGCAGCGGCACTGGCACCGGCCAGATTGCAAACGAAGAGAACATTCTTCCAGGCACTGTGAACGCCGGCAGCACAAGCAAGAGTTCGTCGTCAAGCGAGCCAGCCACCCAGCAAATTACTACAAAATCTGAGACCAGTTCCAATCCGACGGGAACTGTCTTCGCCGTGCTGGGTGTGATCGGAGCAACGGCCGGCGTCGTCTTCGTGGTCATCCGCAAGAAGAGAGAGCTCGACGAGAAGGTTAACGGAACAAAGACAGACGCGGCTCCGTTGCCAAGCTACTTCGCTCGCGCAGAAGATGCGGGAAGCGAAGCGCTCTCGCCTTTGCCTCCTCGGCTATCGGGACCATCTCCTGGTCGTATGTCGAACTCTCCTGGCCGACTGTCGAACTCTCCTGTCCCAACGCTCATGGCCACGAAGAGAGATAGTCGCGACTCACGCTCCTCGTCCGTCTCATGCACGGATTTGTCCCCATCGCACTACAACAAATCTCGGACGTCATCGGCGGCATCCAGCGCGCGCATCTCGTCTCCTGCCATGATGGGCAACGACTCGTCCGTGTATTCCAGCTCGCTCTCCTACGACTCGCGAATGCAAGACAGCAGGATCCACTTCAGCGAGGCGTTTGCAGCCGAGTCCTACGATTCCGATGGAGATGGCGGTGCACTCGCCAAGTCCCAAACCGATTTTGCGATGTTGTAACTTTGAAATCACCATGTTGTTGTCCCTTTGCCACTCCCGCCGTTAGTTAGCGTATGGATACGTCGTTCCCCTTTTGCGTAAAGAAGAAGATCCTATCACCTCTCGCATCGGTGCAGTTGGAGCTGCTGCTGGTCTACGAGAAGGCAATAGAGGTGGAGGAGAAGAGTAGTAGCGTGTCGTCGAAAGCAAAGTGTCTTTCTATATATTATGTCACCTAAACCAGCGCCAACAATACAAATGTGTCTCGCACAACGCAGCCACACCACGGTTCGCTCTCGCTTGCGGTGGCAACAAACTCTTTTCTTCGATCTGTGTGTCGACACTGTAGGAACCACGGCGAACGGGTCAGCAGTTCGGCAGTCTTGCTCGCTTACAGGCACTCGCAGCTTCCCTTACACGCAGCTTTGAGCTCCCGACTGAGGTTGCCATGCGCGAGCTCCGCAGTTGGCATTCGTGACGTGACCATGATGCGTTTGCATCGAACATGCCATTCTGGCAAAACCCCTGTAAAGCTATCGCATCATGTCTCAGAGGATCGAGTCAGACCAAATGAGCATCATTCTGTCTTCTCCACATCGTTTACAGTGGTGGACCTTATTAACAGCACTCGATGCTTCTGATTTGTCAGTCCATACAATGTGCAGGATTACTGTACTGCTTGCTTTGCAGAAACAGATATGCACTGAGATCGGATTGGTGTGCGGATATCCATACGCTGCACGCAGTGGTGTCTTTCACGGGAAACTCGCTCGCAGCGTATCGACCACCAATCCGAATACGCATCACGAGAAGCTGCATGGATACAGCGTGCGTGCACTCTCATTTCGATCCATCGAGTTGTTGTTCGAATGGGTATCCATTCTCGCGGAAGCGTGGCAAGCGGATGGATACAAGAAGCACTGTCGTCAGCTACTACGACCTGTTTGTTGTTCTGTTGCAATTGACCACATATTATTTCGTGATGCGATCGGTTTTTTGTTCTGCGTCAGACGACCAATCTCTTTCGCTGCACACGCCGAGCGAAACAAAACATGCGCAACGAGAGCAAGCAGCCATGCTCGATCGAAAGAAATGTTCGCAACGGATCGCTGTCGTCGCAGCGTTTGCAAGCATGCGAAACAGATGTCCACGCACGCGCTATCGGTAGAGCAAGACAAACTCCTGCTTGAGGTTTGCATCGCAGTTGTACCGCACCGTCGACGTTCTGTTAACAGCTCGCGGCATCCGAGTGTGAAAAACGGAAACTCTGCTGTTCGTACGGAGAAGAATCACTTAAGAGAGTTTGTGAATCCATGCGCCACTATTGCTTGCCTGCATTCTGGCATAGGGAGTCAGAAACCGCCGTCGTAACCGAGGTGTACGGTACCGAAACAAGAAACGGAAAAAAGCAGCAAACAACCACAACGACAACCCCAATCCTTTCAAGGATTGAAACACAGATGGGACCCACTGTGGACCCTGCTTGTGCTCCAGATGGCAATGGCAAAATGCCACTGCTCCCACTCTTCAGCAGCTCGCAGCGAACTGGCTGCTGGTGGACGGACTTTTCAATACGAAGTGTGTTGCATTAATTAAACGCGCTTGGACCTCACTTGGAAAAAGGACCGCCAGACACCACATCCGGTTGTACAGACACTACTCAGTCACAGATTCCATCAGCTGACATATAAGACAGGACTCCCCCCCCCAAGCGCTTTTCTTCCAAGAACACGCTCCCGACTATCTCCCGCATCCGCTGGCTTACACGGCAACGCAGTCGCAGCTCGTTGCAATCGCTACACCTTCGCAGAGTCACGCGAGCAGGAATGGTTGGGTCCTCGCGTCGTCTCGGACGCCTGGCGCTCGGCGTTGCGGCGCTGTTTGCGACGCAGCTCTCCATGGTCTCAGCCCAAGACGGTGTGCAAGTGCACGTCATGTCCTTCAACGTGCGGACAAATTATGCAGGGGAAGACAAGGCTGCAGCGTGCACGAACTGGGACGCGTTGCGCAAAGAAAATGCCGCCAACCAGATCCGCACGGTGGCTCCCGATTTCGTGGGCACCCAGGAAACCTCCGATGAGCAAAAAGGGTTTCTCGACGGCGCTTTAGCAGGCACGTACGTCTCGATCGGTAAATCCTCGGGCTCTCTCGGCGGCAAAGCGTCCGAAGTAAACGCACTGTACTATAAGACGTCCGACTGGCGGATCCTGGCCGACGGCATGTTTTGGCTGGTACGTGCACACTGCGATGCTGGCGCCAGAACAATCCTCTTTCCCACACTTACTCACAAATCAACTCTTGCTTTTCCTTGCATGAAGGGACCAAACCCAGACGCTCCGTCGGCGGCGTGGGGGATGGAGTACTACCGCACCGCGGTTTGGGGACGCTTCCAGCACATCGTCTCCGGACAAACAGCGTGTGTTTTCAATACGCACTATGAGACTCCTGGACACGACGAAGCACAAACCCAGGCTTCAATTCTCATCCTCTCGAAACTAGACTCGATCTGCCTGCCAACGGATAAACTTACCGTTGTCACAGGGGACTTCAACGCTCCACCCAGCTATCCAGCGATGAAAAAGCTGTTCGAAGGTGGATTATCCGAACCATCGAGCTCGCCAACGTACTGCGGATGGGGACCTACATGCGATGTGAAGTACGATTACACGCTTCACCGGGTGAAAGATGGAGCGTGCTACACGAACTCCGAGGTGCTTCGAACGTCCTTTAATGGTTGTTTCCCATCAGACCACGCCGCGCTTCTCGGTACATTCTGCTTTGGTGGCTCTTGCTGTGGCGCGACTCTAGCTCCTGTCACGAACTCGACAGCGTCCAGTTTGAACAGCAGCAGTATCGGCAGCGGCGACGGATCCGCTGTGAATGAAGACAATGTTCTTCCAGGGAATGTCGTTGCCGGTGACAACGGACTCATTGGCAATGAAGAGAACGTTCTCCGGACAGGTGGAGCTAGTTCTTCGACTGGCGAAGCAGCTACCCAGGTGATCAGTACCAAGTCGAACCAAGAGGAGACTAGCGCTACGGGGACGGTGATGGCTGTGCTGGGTGTAGTGGGGGCTACTGCTGGAGTCGTCTTCGTTGTTATGCGCAAGAAGAAAGCTCTCGACGCGAGGTTGGACAGCGAGAAAACCGGCTCGGCTCCGGCGCCAAGCTACTTTGCTCGCGCAAACGAAGCTGACAGCAACGATTTGTCGCCTCTCCCTAGCGACTTGGGGCTTTCTCCAGGTCGCATGTCCAATTCTCCGATCCCGACGCTCTGGGCTGCAAACAAGGACAACCGCGACTCGCGCTCGTCCTCGGTGTCGTTCACGGGGGTATCGCCACCGGATCACTACGACCGCGAGTCCTCGACCGCGTTGCTCGACGATGGCTCCAATTACTCCATCTCCGCTAGCTCGTACGATTCACGGATGCAGGAAAGCAGGATTAAATTCAGCGAGGCGTTTAGAGCCGATTCGTTCGACTCGGACGGTGGCGCACTCACCAAGTCTCAAACCGATTTTGCATTCTTGTGACATCCTGTGCGAATCACCAGTTTTGTCACTCCTGTCTATTGCGTCGATTATAAAGCCAATGTTTCTTTTATTCTTTTTCAGTTGCCTCGTTTCCACCTGTCACTGTCCAGCACGCGTTTGTGTGTGTGTGTGCATGTGAGAGAGTGAGACAGCTCTGTATGAGGAGGAATGCAAAAGGGGACGCTGCCTCCGTGATCAAGCCACGCATGTTTTACGCACAAAATAACAGCCACATACAATTACACTTGCTGGGTCGCGATTCGCTCTTGCAGCAGCAATTTCTTCTCTTCGAGCTGCTTGTCGACACTGCTCAGCTCTTGCTCCAGCTTCTGTTTCTGCTGCAGGAGCCACTGCAGATGGGTCTGCATTTCCGTAGTCTTGCTCTGCTTCGTCTGCTGGATCGCGAGCTGCACTTGGTCGGTCTTCGTTTGCTTCACCTGCAGTCGGTTGAACGCATTCTCGACTTTCTTGGACGCGGCTTCGAGCTCCGACTCGGTCTGGATGCGCGAGCGCGCGTTGACACAGTTGAGGTTCATTCTCGAGCGCGCTTCTGTTGCTTGTGTGGGAAGCAGATGCGATGCCACGAAATGCTCCGAGTCTGCTTCGGTCCCCTTCAAAGCGATTGTCGCAAATGAACCGACTTGGAAAGGGTCAAGTTCAAACTCAAGCGACCATCATTCCTGCTTTGTATGGAGTTGAAGTTGTTCTTGCTCGTCTTCAGTGCGGAAACCAAGCGATGGAGAAGATGCAGCAGGCGATGCTGCATGCGCTCGAGGAAGCGCTGCAGGTGGTAGCGGGTTTGCGCGATAGCGTGACAGGCGGCAGTGTGATGTGGAGGTGTCTCTCTTGCACGGCTGATGCGGCTTTTTGTCTTGGTGATGGTGCAGGAAGCGTCGGAGTCTTGTGGTGCGCAGGAGCAACGCTCCGCGACACTCACGCAGCAAATCGAACTCTTATGCCATAAGCTGCAGGAAGAGCACGAGGCCGACGCGAAGTTCTGAGTCACGAGAGTGCGTGTATGAGCGGCGAGAACGTGTGGTGGTGCGAATCCATGTGTCGTTTGTTCTCTCTCTGATCGTGGGGAATGGGGAAATGCTGCTGCAGGTGGGCTTGGAGGGGAGACTTCGCATCGCAAAGAGAGAGAAGGGGATACTGCAGGACGAGCTAGCGCTGCTCGCCGCGCAAACGCACAAGGTGCGCGCAAAAGAGGCGGATTGCACATGTATGGGAGTCTAACGAACTTGCAATGCCTGCTAAAGCTGCAAGCAGAGTCAACTGCAGAGGAAGCGAGCGTGCAGCAAACGAGGTGCTTGCCGCTTTGAAATCGAGCGTGCCGATCCGTGCGAAACCCGCTCGCTTACTTTCTCGTGGGTGGTAGAATGGAGTTTGCATCATTTGTACCAGGTTCGCGTGTCTTTGCTCTTTGAACCACGAACACTAATGATCGGGATGCAAACGCGCTCGTTTGGTATGACCAGAGCTCGAGGACCAGATCAACGAGGTATGCACAGAGAACTCTGTGGAGAGGAACTTCCGTGGGGTTGTTTTCATCGACAATGTTCACAAGAATGCGTTTGGTGCAGCGGACAGGTTCACCGGGAGAGAACCGATGTACCCAACCTGCTTTTAACGGTCCGTGGTGAGCAAGTCTTATGCATACATACGCACCTCTGACTTTGATACGCGCATCGCTAAAGATCTGCACGAGGTGGAAGAAGCCATCCAAGGTACTCAATCCAAGGTAATCGAAGCAGTCTCATTGCGTCATGCTCGGTATTCAGCTAGATAACAAGAACCACTCGCAATAGGTTCGAGCCACTGAGAAACAGCACGAGGCACTGCTCAAGATTCGCGGTCGTCTTCACAAGAGTCTACAAAGCGCAAGAAATGCGGAGTCTCAGACTGAAGCAGAGTTGGAGAAGCTGTGGGCCGAAAATACGGCTCTGGAGACGGAGCTCAGTGCTGTCGTCGTCAGAAAGAGCAAAGCTGCGAGTCAGACAGCAACCGCGCAGCAGCAATTGAGATACACACGCTTGCTCGAGCGACAAGTGGGTATGGAGAGCAAGATGAGGATGCATCGGCATTATGCAGCGGGATGTAAACGACGCATTCCTGTCACCACTGTTGTAGCGCCATCAAAACCGAAGAAAGCGCGAGTGACTAGGCGCGCAAACGAAGGTGCCAGTTCGAAGAAGCAGCAGCAATCCACACAGCCAGAAAGAAAGAGAAACAGCGCTACAGCATTTCGACGGAAGAGCGCTGGGAAAGATCCCCCAGATGTCGTATCCGACAAGAGTTCGTCGGATTCGGGTTTGCATGACTTCAGCCTGTCCGACGACAGCAGTTGAGGATCTGAAAAGTGTGTCTCTCGGACGTGGTAGAATGTTGTTGAGTCGCTGGATTGCTCTCGCGATAAATATAGCGTCAAAAGTTACCTCCTCCCCGAGACGTCGTTGCAGATATTTCTTGTCAAGATGACCGAGCACGAGCCACAGGACTACCAATATGCGAACGAATCCCTCGACCAATTTGCCACGTATGAAGACTACTTGGACTCGCAGTTGAGCGAGACGGATCTGTTTTACTTGGAGGACGAAGAGCTGGCGCGGCAGCTAGTGGAGCTGGGCTATCGTGGAACCGGCGAAACCCTGAGAAGGGAGGACTTTGAAGCTCGCAAGCGCGCGGAGCGTGAGCGGAATGCTCAAAAGACCAACGTGCCGAAGCCGCTAGCTAGTGCTGGAAAGGATCTATCGCAGTATCCACTCCTCGCAGCATTAGCGAGCCGCGAAGATTTAGTACGCAATGGCAAACTAACGGTGCGTCCATCTCTCCCGAATGCGACTCGTTTCAGCAACAAAAGCTAACTCCACAACAGTGCATTGTCTTTATTCGAGATAAAAACGCCAAGGGTCAAGAAATCAGCGGGTATATCGATTACGCGCTGCGTTTGAAGACCGAGCAGTTCGAGCCTTACTTTGAGCGGAAAAAAAAGCTGCTGCCCAAGTCTTCGGACTTGAGCTACTATAATTGGGAAACGCAAACCTCCACATCCAACTCCACGCCAAACTTCCAGGTGATAGCCGACAGTGAAACAGGGCTCTTGTTCAAGAACAAACGCGATCGGAAAGTCGTGAACGTTGATCCCAAGGTACGCTCCGCATCGTGCCATTCTTCCACTGCGCACTCAAGTACAAAAACTAGACTCAAATGGTGAATGTCGTGCAGGCAAACCCTGGAGATAATTCCACACGCACAGAGATTAAAACGAAAGAGTATCTTCAAGTTGTGATCTACGACCACATGACTCGACGCAAAACGTAAAGAGAGCTTGAGAAAGAGAAATGCCTTGGAATCGATTCAAACTGAATACCAGGAAGCGTTCTCTCTGAGTCGTTCTTTATTGTACAGCTCTCCAGCACCCGTCAAACTCAGCAAACAAAACAGAGCGCGAACAAAAGCGGCATACAGACACCAACTCTGATATACATGTGCTCGTGGTGTCCCAACACAGATAACATTAATCGATCAAGAAATACGTCCAATAATCCTTTCCAACACCAGCCGGTACCCATTTTGCATGATAAATTGCTGGAACGGTCCAGCTTCGATCGCCTTGAAAATTTTCTGGTGGATCGCCGCAATCAGCTCCACGCGAGGGTACTCCACGGAAGCGTTCGAAGAATGCATCGCAAGACTCAGACGGCGACTGATCTGCTCCGTCTCGTTGAAAGACTGTCTGAGCGACAAGAGCTCGTCGCTTTCAATCATCGGCAGCGCCTGGACTGCTTCGAGAATCGCCTTTAGGTGCTGCCACTCGTCCTTCGCGCTTCGTCGAAGCGAGCGTCCAGAATTCGTCTGTAAAGCAGTCTCGCGCGCAATGCACGAGCGGCGAAACAGTTCGCATTCAATCCACGTATCCAACAATGCTTGCGAGTCGGTGTTGAACACAAAGTCCCGGAACACTTTCAGTGTATCTTCCCGCGACACAATTTGCTGCAAGAGAGATGGCTCCGAGAACCGAGAGTGATACGACTCTTGCTCGCTTCGTGAGACCGCCTACAGCGGTACGGATACAGACAACGTGATGAGACTTCTTGCATCAGCACGCGGTGTCCACATGGCATCGACAACTTACATCCTCGGTGATCATAATCTCGGCCTCGTAGAGCCGATGGTTGTCAGTAGAAATGCTTATTTGAACGTGAAGCGCATGAACCCATCCAACATAATCATCCTTGCTGTTGGCACAAAGCTGCGTAACACGCACCAATTTCCGAAACGACGAATCAGCACGCAAAACAGCAGCGACCGTGAACACACACAATCATGCATACCTGGTATACCCGTCGAGGGGTTCGCAGCTCAAAAGCATTCGGAGCGCGCTGCACAGTTAACGCCACGCGCGAGAGAGTTGGTTGAATGGTTACTCTCGACGCAGAAGGAACAAACGACAACATGCGCTTACCAACTCGGGGCGGGCTCTGGCCAAGTACGCATTCAGTAAACTGACGGCCGTCACGTCGCGCTGGTTTGTCGAAGACTTGCAATACAACAGTTGGTCGCCCTGACGAAGGAGGTGGAAAACACGCACAAACCAATTGCGTTCACTAAGAAAGTCCTTTCAAGCACTGAGAACAAGCGCCTTCATCCATACCTTGATGATAAACCAACGTTTTCGCCACACACTGGGGTCCTTCACACTCGCTTTCTGGAGATACCCAGAATGAACACCCTACAAATGATCGCGGTTAGAACGGGGAAGAAGCGCCATCATTAGCAACAGCGACTCACTTTGCCCACAAGCACGGGAAAGCTTAACGCCGGAACTTCCACCGGAGCTTTCCTCACTGTCTCTTCTCCTAAATCCAATGAAGCACTGCGCACATCCTGGTCAGAATCGGAATAAAAGACAGAAAAGTCAGAAAGATAGAAGAAAACTGCCAATGCATCACGGCTTGGTGCGCCATAAATGGTGGGAATCGCACTTTGAAGACAAATTTGACTGGCGGGTTAACGCGATGTTTGGGCTTGGAGCGGAGTGTCCCGAGCGATTCGTCGCTCTCGTGAGTGTTTGACCGCACGCGATTCAAGCTTTCTACCTCGGGCAGGATCAGCTCGTGGTCCTGGAGTGTCCTTGCAGACAGGGACCCTGCACAGAGAGAGAGAGAGAGCAAGCACAGGTAAGAACACCGCAGCATTCTGCACACAATCGCAACTTTGCAAGAACGAAACGTACCAGTGTCACTCGGATACACGACGACAATGACATAAAATGAGAAATCGGCAGCCGGAATCTTGATCTTACTGGCCATCGACTTGCGGACCTGATGCATCCCGTCCCGTTATAAAACGCGCGTCAGTCCATCGCCCCTTCCTCCAAGAGTTAAACACACACTAGCTGCATTACGTACATCGAGCACAGTCATCGTGCCCAGGAGCTTGAGCACGGTCGACGACGGCGAGTTCTGGCTGTCAAAATAAATACGCGCAAAGCCTGTTCGCTCCTCGGAGGGCGACCGATTCGTTCGTGAGACGACACCACCGTTTCCGCTGCTGGCTCCTCGTCTGCGTTCATAGGAGATTGCCTGTGTTAGCTGCGTCGCACTGCTGGGTCGTCGCAGCGGGACACCGGGCGACGTGTTGATCCTGTTGGAAAGCGCCAGCACCGTCGACGGCTGCAAGTTGGGGGATGATGGGAAGGATCTCCGTGGTTCCGTCCGCCCACTCGGGGCATTGCTTCCGAGGCTGATGGTGTCCATATCGTCGCCGCTTTCGCTGCTGCTGGTGTGGGTGAAGGCGGAACTCCCATACACTGCTCCAGCGAGGTGCTGCTGCGGTTGCTGGTAGTGGTGGCGCTGATGCTGATGCTGTCGTGGCGGGTGGTATTCGTCGGCGCCAGTGAGGTCGCGCAGGTCGACCGAGCGGATCGAGTGAGCTTCTTTGCCTTCCTCGAGCTCGATCGAGTAGCTCCGTGGCGTCAAGCGCTGGTGCGGCGGCTGCTGGAACGCCATCTCTTTTCTTTTTCCGGATCTCAAAAAGCAATCGCGGGCGGCAGTTGATGTTCTCAAATGAATCGAATACCACTCAGTCGCAGTGCGTACCGACTGGAGACACACACACACACAAACGCGTTTAAAGAGCCGTGTGTCTTGCCTGCTGCTTCGTCTGTCGGTCGGTCTGTGCCTTTCACCCGTGCAATGCTTTCTCTGCGGCACGGACGGCGGGCGATCGAGCGGGTCTTTCCTTCCGCTTTTCCTCCCGCTGGACTGACTCACTCACTCCACAAGGAGACTTTCTTCTTCTCCAGTTCGTGGCAAGCACGAAAGCGGACAACAGAACGTTCGCGCAGAAGGAGGAGAAGTCGAGTGAATCCCACGCACAAGAAGTTAGTCACGCAGAGATAGAGACGGGCTCTCTTCCCACTATCACAAGGGGGACGCTCTTCTTCCTCTCTCGCTGCGTTTGGGGCGGCGCGAATCGCCTTCCTTTTTGCCTTTGAAATTACTGCCCAAGTGATCGATCAAACAAACACACAAACACATCGCTGATCGCTGATCGCGGCGGAACATGGCGGGAAACCCCTTTTTGATGCCAAAACACCGACCTTGCACCGAGTTTTGAGAAAAGCACCGGTCTGGAGGCACCTCATTGGCAGAATCGAGGTGCTCAGACGATGGGTGGATGCGGACTGGGAAAGAAAAAATCCATGTCAGGGTGGGACAAACGACGGGGGAATCTCCTGACACGGTTGGTACCAGTCCAGCGACTGGGAGAAATCGACTCATGTGGGCAGAACTGTCTTGAAGTGTGTGTGGCTTGCCTGCGCGACGCGAGATCATGGGGTGGCAGATCTGACTCCTGCGAGCAACGCCAGAGGGCACGAGTCCTCGCTCCGCACTAGTCTGCTCGAGTGCGAGAGATGCTCCCCATTCTGGCACCCCTAGTGCTGCGGAGATCCCTCGCGAGTTCAACCCGCTAGGTGGGATCAAAAATGTCAAGTATTATTAACATTACATTGCTCTCTTCTTCCCCGTACGTAAGCAGACAGACAAACACGCACGAATATAGTGACGGAAAGAAAAAAAGCCTGCCGCTAGTGCAATATCCTTACATAGGAATGACACGCTTTCGACGCCTCAACAACTCCACCATGAAGAAAGAGACGGAGAGAAGCGAGGCCAACTCTGACAAAGAGAGGCGGCATCTGCCTTGTGCCTCACTTTCGGTCTGGCTCACATAACCAATGCGAATATGAGAAATATCTCATGTAAACGTGCACAACGGTACTTGCGTACATTGCACACGTTGACAGCAGCTCATTTTTGCTGATCGTGGCCTTTTTATGCCCGCGAGTCTCTAGAATCTGTGACGTGTGCGAATGCATCATCGCGAAACGATGCTCGAGCTATTTGCGGCAGAATGGCATGAAACGACACGCGACGCAAGTGTGCAGCGTGTAGGTATGACTCGCGCGCTTGCGTTTCCCCATTCGGCTCTCGAACGCAGCAGCCGCGCTGCCATCGACAGAGTGACCAAGCAGCGCAACATGCCGCAGCTCGCTTTGACTCCGGACGGTACCACACCGGAAGGCGCCACCAAACGCAACGTGGGTGCGATGGACAAGAATGTGAAATCGGGGACCACTGGAGGTGGAAGACAAGACGCAGAAAATCGCACAGATGGACAAGCGGGAGAGCGAACAGGAGAGGACAACGATGATGCCGACGACGACGACGACGACGAAGAAGAAGAGGAAGAGGAGGGTGACCCCACGCAGACGATCGTCGACATGGGTCGCCACGCGCGCATGCAGCGCATCCAAAAGGTGCTCTTCGACCAACTCGTCGGCAATGACGAGCGCATCACGCTGGAATTGCGCGAGAAAGAAGAAGAATTGCGGCGCGTGAAGCAGTCGCGTGAAGACATTGGCGTGTCCCTCTACGGCGTGCAGCAGCAACTCGCGCAACTGCAAATGGCGCTCGAGGCTTCGCATCGCAAACTGAATACGATCCACGAGGAGCGGTTCACGTCGGAAGATCAATTAGATGAGTGGAAGGACACGTTGAACCAGAAAAAGCTCCAAGTGCAGAAAAACAAAAGCCATTTGTACAAAACGCAGGGCGAACTCGACTCGCTCAGTGCCACGCTGCGGCAAGTGGAGAAGTACAATGAAGAGATGAAGAACGAGATCGCGCGGACGCAGCGCGCTGCGCAGAAAGCCGAAGAGACCATGACGACCATGGAGAAAGACAAAGTGAAGCAGGATCTCTACATCGACAGTTTGAACGAACAGATCAAGAGTCTGCAGGAGAAAATCACGATGACTATTGCGCAGCACAAGTCCCAAAAGCTCGAGACGGCATCGGCAGAGGAGACGCTGCGGGAAGCCTCGATGCAAATGGAAGCCATCGCGTTCGAGAAGAAGCAGTTGTTGCAGCAGTGGAAAAGCTCGTTGATCGGCATGCAGCAGCGAGATCAAGCGCTCCAAGCGACACAGACCGCGATCTCGACCGTGAGCGAAGAGGATTTGGCGATCTCGTCCGAGATCCGTGGCTACAAGCAGTCGATCGAAAAAGCGCAGGCGGTGCACGAAACCTTGGTCGGCACAATCGAGCGATTCAATGCGGAGATTCGATTCGTCGAGGAGCAAATCGCGTCGTTGCGACAGGAGCACGATCGGCTCTCGGAACGGTACGACATGCTCACAAAGTCGCTGCGCCAAACGGAGTCCCAGACCTCGAAAGTAAGCGGCGAGACCAAGAAGCTCGAGCTGGAGACCACGCAGGTGCAGCAACACCTGGAGACCACGCAGCGGGAACGCCACGCGCTCGAAGACCAGATCGGTGTCCAGAAGAACGAGCAAACGACTGTGAACAAGGCAGCACATAACCTCACAAAAGAGGCGCAGCGCATCCAAAGCGTCGTGCACGAGAAAGAAATCGCGCTGGCGAACCTCAAGAACGAGATGGCGCGCGTGAGCGTCGACATCTTAAATGTGCAGGCTCACGCGACCCAACTGGAGGAAACCCAAGAGAAACTGGTCTCGGAGCTCAAGCAGGAAGACATCCAAGTCGAGAAAATGGAGCTCGAGATCCGGCAGCGCAACGACGAGATCGAGAAGAAAATGCTGCGGTTGGACCGTTTGAACAAGAAATACGAGCAGCTCCTTTCCAAGATGGAAGACGAAAACACGGGACCTCTCGAAGCCATGATCAAGAATTTGCTCAAGGAGACGTCAAGTGTGCGTGCGCAAAACCTCGAGAAGCAGAAAGAGTGGCTGCACACCCAGACGGCGCTCGTGAACCTCAGCGCGGAATCGCAGGAGATCGGCGAGAAGAACCAGGAGCTCAAAAGCAAGACCAGTGTGCTGGAACAGAAACAGCTGCGGCTTTTGAACGACTTTGAGACGATGAAGAAAGACATCAAGGAGCTGAAAACCAACATCAATGGGATGCACAGCGACACCGTGAAGCTCAATGAGCTGATCGCAAGGAACTCGAGTCGCCAGGAAGAGCTCCTCAACATGAACCATGGACTCGAGATGGAGTTCAAACGCGAGCTCAAGGAACTGGAGTCCGAGGCGATTCAAATGGAGCAGCTCGCGTCAACGTTGAAAACCGAGAAGCAGGACATTCTCGACCGCATCGTCGAGGTGGAGCGTCAGATCATGCTCTGGGAGAAGAAGATTCAATTGGAGAAGGAGACGCAAGCCGCGCTGGACCCGGAGGTTGGCCAGGCTGAGGCCAAGTCCATGGAGAAAGAGATCCATCGCATGCGACTGCGACTCGAAGCACTGCAGCGCAGTCAGGAGCAGATGCTGCAGGACATGGAGCAGGCGATCCACAAGCGCGACTTGATCGCGATGCGCGGGCGAAGCAAGAAAGACACCGAGCTCACGTACGCGTCGTTGACCACGAAAGTGTCCACTTTGCAGAACAATTTGCGGAAAACCGAGAAAGACGCGGTGAAAATGGACAAAACGATCAAACACAAGATGGTGAGCTGCGAGGACATCTCGTTCCAGCTGGAGAAAGCCACGGCCGAGCTCAAAGTCGACGAAGAGCGCGGTGTGAGTCTGCAGAAAGGGATCAACAACGCTCTCTACGAGAAACAGCGCTACATCGACGCCGAGGCGCGCAAGTTGCGTCTCGTCAAGCGCTTTGAGAGCATGCGGAAAGCGGCTGGAAGTGGACCTCAGGACGACACGAAGGCGAAAGAGGAGTTCGAGAAAGCTCGGCATGCGATCGAGAAAATCAAACAGATCGTCGTGGGGTTGCAGCAGCAGAGTCCGCATTTGAACGAAGTGCTTACACGGGTCCTGCTGCTCGCCGAGGAACCACCGCTCTAAGTCGTTTCGTTCTCGTCACGGTATGAAACCAGCGAAGGACCTTTTTCTATGTGCATGCATCCGTTCCTTGTGGAGAATGGTGGCATACGAAGTCGTCACTTTGGATACGTCGACTTTGGTCATTTCGAACAAGGATCTTGGTCTCATTTTCAGATTACAATACAAATTAGACTCACAAAGGAGGTTCAGCCAAAAGGATCTTCTCGGGTTTCTTTCCCTCTTCTTCGGTTTTGATTCCATCAGCTGGTTCTTGCTCGACGGAAATGTCGATGGAATCTTCGGCCAGTTCCTCAACTGCTTCGTACGCTTGTTATTCAGCACGCGCATCGATTTGTCCATTCGCAGACGCATCAGCCTCCTCGTATGCAGGAGCATCAATCTCACTGTATGCTTGGGATCCCGTCAAGTCATCAGATGGAGCACCAGTCATGTCGTCCTCGGATGGTTCAGATGATTGGCTGGATGACACATCGACTTGGTTCACAGTTGACACACTCGTTTGATTTGGAGTAGTCGTGCATGGTGTTGGTGTCGAGGTACCAACTTGACTCTGCGCTTGCTCTTCCTCTCCAGCCAGATCGTGGGAACCGGACACAGCCGCTGGGACCACAGCAGTAGAAACAGGGGTCGCTGGAGCCTCGGTGCTTGGAGCCTGGACATCCGGCGGCGAGGAGACTGGCACCGGAGTTGCAGTTCCAACCGGAGAAGCGCCAGTTGGAGCGTCTGTCGGTCCTTGAAGCTTTGGGCATGGAGTCGAGTCATCTTCCGCCTCTTGCCCAGAAGGAGATGACACAGCGTCAGTGGTGTCGGGCTTTGACGTAAGCGGGCATGGAGTCGTCGTCGGAGAGCTGAGCGTTGGGCACGGCTCCGAAGAGGACGATTCTTGCTGTCCGTCAGTAGCTTCGACAGGGATCAACGTGAGTGAGCAAGGAGTCGACGTAGGCACGTTCCCACAACCGGTGGAAGGAAACACACACCCCCACGTGGATCCCGCGACGACCTGGCATTGCGCGTCTTCCTTCGCCACGCAGTGCTTGCCATCGAACGACGGCAAGTACGGGTGGCAATCCTTCGTCGCTTGATCGCCCTTGATCGGACAGGCGAGACCCGCTGGAGTCGCACCGGCACCAGCGCAAACGGCGCCACGCGCGCTTGGCAGATCGTAGATCGCATCCCTGCACACAGAGACCTCGGTGGCTGAAGCGACGCCACTTGCGAGAGCAAGAGCGGCGCCGACGACGGCACTGCGAACGCTGAAGTACTTCATCTCGAGGTGAAGTCGGGTCGTCTTCCGATAAAATTGGAAGTGAATGGGGGGATCGAAAGCGACCTGCAGCGCAGTGCTCCTCGGTGGAGCTGGAGAGAAAACAGTGCAAGTGCCAGCATCGAGAGGCATAGCACAGCAGCGTGACGTCGTGTGGCATAGACAAGTGGTCTCATGAGTCACGGATTAGGCGACAAGACCTGGGTCCAGCTGCTCATCTTGATAATGAAGAGCAAGCGTTTGGGATAAGATTCAGGCGGGCTTTGCTCTCCCTCGCTGTACAGCTCCAACGAGCATTCCAGACGGAGCGCCGAGGGAGGTGCAGCAGATGGCAAGGAGGCATATGGGGAGGGGCTCCGTGTTCACTATTCGAAGGAGCGTCCCCATATGTCTCCTTGCAGAGGACTCTTCCACCCTACTCCATCCCGTGCAAAGTCCTTCTCCAAATCTAAGGCTGGGAAATTAATCTGTGCTACGTCGCTGCATCTGCTGATACGACGGAAAGAAAGCTCTGGAGTCTGCTCGCAGCGTCTCGTGCGTGAGGTATCGTGCTCCCACTCAGCGCCAAGAGATACCGCGGGTTCCGGAGATACAAACTACGTCCATTTCACAGCAACAACCAAAGTTACACCCTCTTTCGCGGACACTAGCACTTCACGACAGACTGGACTTACTTTATGTAGTCGAGGCGGGACTCGCGAAGCAGCGAAAGCACATCCAAGTCCGCGGAGGGTGTGTTCCAGAGCATGTCGAAGAGCTTCACATTGCGCCAGAGCGTGAGCGACCAGCTCGATGGCTTTTCGTCACGAAGCTCCACGTTGGTGCGGGAGACGCTGATTGCGATGCGCTTGAACAGTTTGCTGATCCACAATGGGAACGAGGGCGAGCGGACAAGAAGCTGGGGGAGGTGCTTCATTTGGCGAGTTAAGAACGTCGGATCCACCACATTGGCTTCTTGCTGCAGCGCCTCGAGCTCCAGAACGAGCGCCACTTGCGTGTCGAGTAGCTCTTCGACGACTAGGCGGATCTGCTGCTGCTGGTGTACGGAGCTTTTCATGACGTCCCTTTTCTTGCGGTGGATCGTACTCGTGAGGACGAGGACAAGCTCTTCGATGGACGTTTCATGGAAGAAATGGAGCCTCTCGGGGAGCAATTGGCCATCGAAACACATGCGAAAGAGGAGGTTGAGCATACTCACGGCGTATTCCAACGTGTCTACACCCAGCTCGCTCATCCTGGTGCGCTCCGTAGCAACAAGGATGCCGAACAGCTCTTGCACTAGAAATGTCGGGAGACCCGCCGCGACCACCTCCGATGATGATGGCTGCATCTGGGTGCGATTCTCAAAGAAGAGCTTCTGTAGTCGCGAGTTACAGGTGCCAGCCGTCGCGAGTTCATTGAGCAGCGCGCTTTTCTTGGAGACATCGGACTCCGAGAGGAATTCGTCGACGAGTGCGGCCAAAAGCTCGGAAAACTCCAAAGTGCTCGGCTGATCGGTTGCTTCCGCGTGCTGCAGGAGCGATGGCGGGTTCAGGATCACTTTCTGAGGAGATATGTTCAGGAGACACAGTCAGTCAGTACGTCGGCGCTCTCGACTCGACGAATTGGTTTCGACTGGCGTGTGCGCGAACATGTAGCGCACTCACCTGGAAATGCACGTTGAATGCCTGCAAGACATAGAAAAACACGCGCGACTCGGGCTCAAACGTGCTCACAAAGTACTCGGTCTCCTTTGCGGCAGGTGCTCCCACGACTGCAGGTTTGGCTTTCGGTACTGACGATGAGCCCGCGACTGTCTCCCTCACCAGAATGTGGAAAAGCTGACTTGTCGGCTCGAGCATCATACCTCGTTGGCCGGACAGCCCCGGGGAAACGTAGTCAACCGCGACCACAGACGTGAATGGGATGCGCGTCGGCAGTTGCTGCTGGTCGTGGCTGCTGCTCAATGGGAACAAGTAGACGCAATCGATGGCAAGTGCGAGCAGCTGGAAGCACTTTGGTGTTGCCCAACTCGCGAAGACGACGGCTTCCTGGTAGCGCACATCGGCGTACTGCGAAGCGCTCAACACGCCTCGGAGCCGCTCGCGATCCAAATGCTGCGGTCGGCACCGTGTCGGTGACGTGCACTCGCCGCTGCTCATTTGCTCGATGAGTGGCACGAAAGTAAAACACACACGCTGCAAGCTGTATTTAGACGCGCACTCAAGTAACGGACGTGGGCACATCAAGTTTCTCGTCTATTAAGTAATATATAAAAGATCAGCGTCTCTCTTTCTCTCCGTCCCACTCTCTGGTACTTGTTTGCCGCGATGAGAGTTACGCTTCATCATCGTCGTCGTCGTCGTCTTCCTCCTCCTCCTCCTCATCTTCTTCTTCCTCCTCCGCATCCTCTTCCTCCGCATCCTCTTCTTCTTCATCTACGTGCAATGCAAATCACACACAACTCAGTTTTTTCAGACTATCATCCCACATCACTCTCAATGGTTTCCGTACCTTCGCGATACACGATCTTGGCCTTCGGTGCATCCCCCGAAGACGAAGACACGCCATTGTCTTCGCCGTCGGTGGCCCCCGACGCTTCGTGAATCTGTCCAATCACTAAACTAAGCCGACCGGCGAGCTTCTGCAGCTGGTCGTGCACCTTCAAGCGGTTCTCTAAGATCTGGTAGAGCGCCGACAGGTTTTGCACCAAATCGGGCTGCGTCATCAAGTACGCGGTGTGGTGCAGCAAAATCGAACGGATCCACGGACACAGACGCGCGCACCGTCCCGGGGACTTCTCAAATTTCATGACCAAGATCTCGAGCAGTTCGAGCACTTTGACCGACGACACCCGCTTGATCGTGTTGCCAATGGTCTTGGCGTCCCGGGTGCGCAAACAGTATTCGAGCATCGCGTTGTCCTTGGACTGCAGCGCCTGCTCCAAGACACTCGACAAAGACGACGCATCCGGCTTTTCGTGCTGGTTCGCCAAATCCGACGCGTCCACGCGCACCAGCTCCGCCGCCAAGTCGCTTTCGACGCGTTCGCGAAGCGCTTCCACTCGCTCGGCCAGCGTCAAGTCGTTGTCGTCGTCACCAGCGGCTTGCAAGTCGTCGAACCCTGACGCGTCGACGACGTCGAGGCTCTTGGCGAGACCACTGCGTTGCGCAAGCGTCGGCACGTGCGCCTGCTCCTTTTCAGCGGCGTCGGCGTTCACCTTTTGCTTCTTCTTTTCCGTTTCCGTGTCCGCGAGCAACAGATTCTCACTGATCGCCGTGAACGACAGCACTTCTTTCAACTGCTTTTGCTCGTCGACGATCGACACACGCTCAAACACGGGTTTGACGATCGAACCGCGCACCACGAGGAGCTCATTCTTCGATTCGGCGTTTTCCTCCACGGCGAGAACACCAGCCGACGACGACGTGTCCTCGACAACGACCGACTTGGCGTCGGGAGCCACAGGTTTTGTGGACTTGGTGCCAGCCTTGTACTTTTGCGTCCACACGAAGAGTGAACCGGTGGTGGACACCGCCGACAACAGCAGATCCGTGGTCTTCTTCTTGCCCGCTTCCGTACGCGCAAACAGCGACGACGCAGCGCTTGGCATGGAGAAATTCACCGCTGGCTCGTCGGACTCCGTTTCGTCCAGGTCGTACATGTTCACGAAGCGTCCGCCAACGGTCGACGAGAACAGGAACCGCGTGCTCTTGGAGAAGAACAGCTGGTTCACGGTCGACGACAGACCGGCGACGAGCTTGCGTGCCTTTTTCCCCGACGTCAGGTCGAACGTACGAATCGACGTGCCACCAATCGCGAGCACTTCGTCGTTCGACGAGACCGCGATTTTGTGAGCGCCTTCGCTTCCGGAGCGGAATTTACGGGACACGGAGCCCTCCTTGACGTTCCATTCCAAGATGTTCTTTTCGCTCGAGCACGAGTACAAGAGGTTACCCTGCGCGTTGAACGCAATGTCGTTCACTGCCGCGCCATGAGCGTCTTTTTCCTTTTCGCGCGAAAGCGTTTGCACGACCTCGCCCTTTTGCAGATCCCACACGATGATCACGCCTGTGCTGGTGCCTAACGCGATGAGGCCGAGTCCCGACGACTTGGCGCGCTTCGCAGACGAACCCTTCTTGAGCAACGGCGACGTCTGCGTCCACGCGATGGATGTGTATTTGTAGCTCAAGTGGTCCCGCTCCTTGAGATCGTGCTGCAGTGCGCCAGAGCTCTGTAATCACCATCATCATCATCATCATAAGAAGAAGAAGAAGAGCACGTCAGTACATCGCATACAGATAGTCATGATCTTTTGCTTGTGTCCCGAAAGGACACGCTCTCGACTGCTCGAGAGCTCCGTTTCGGGTGCAACCAGCACGAGCAGCAAGCGAGCGAGCGCGACGCACCACGTCCCACACTTTGAGGCGGTTGTCCTCGGACACGGCCGCGTAGAATTCCTGCGAAGGCGCGAAAAGCTGCAACATGACTCGGTCCGTGTGCGCGATGTTCAAATGAAGTGGTCCAAAGGGTATTATTGCGTATGATCCATGCATACAAGTCAGCGACACGATGCACTGGTGCAGAGCCTCCCGACAATCAGACCACCTTCGCGCAACCTCCACCACTTTAGAAACGCTCTCGACAGGTTCGAGTTCCTAATTCTAACGTGTCTATCGCAGAACAAATTTGAAGAGATGGTGAGTGGTGGTCACTCTGCGACGTGTGAGCGCGCACACGCATGAACAAGCTCTTCGAGCGCATTGTTGTCATTGGCGTCATTGTCATCGGCAGTGTTGTTGCCATTGCTGACGTGGACCACGACTGGACGCCGCGCTGGTGGCGCATGGGAGGAGGTGGCGTCGTTGCCAAAGGGCAGCGATTGTTCAGGGGCGGGATCGAGCTGCTTGGTTGGTTTGTCTGCGCTCCTGCTGCTGCGCTTGACCTCGTGCGCTCCTCCTGTGCTGCTGGTCGTCCTGCTTGATGACGACGGCACACTAGGTCGCCGAGTGAGCTGCGCCAAAGGACTCGGTGCAGACCGCATTGCCTCTGTCAAATGCCCACCTCGAATAACGCGTCGAGGTGGCTGCTGCTGCTGCCGAGTGTACACTCGAGTGGGGACAACGGACTGAGATTCTGTCGGCGCGAACGAGGTTGTGCGGAAACCGCCACCGACGCGCTTGATAGATACTGGACGCTTTGGTTGGTATGTCGCTTTCGGAGACACTTGCCGCACCCCACTCGCTGCGGCGTGTGATTCTGGCATCAATACGTTGAGCTCATCCCCGTTGGTTGAAGACGACGTCGGAGACTCGTCCCCTTCGTCGTCTGAAAAGAGCAGATCAAGGCTAATGTGTCTCCCAAGCGTTTCCAGTTGTGTGTTTCTGGCGGGAGAGATGCCGACTTCAGCTTCGCTATTCGCAGAGCTACTTGAATCGGAAGATTTTTCAGGCGACTGACAATGGTGAACCTCAGGCACATCAAGCGTCCTGAGCCGCTTGCGCGCAGCAACTGCGAGTCGTTTGCGAGTTTGGCGCTGCAAAGTGGTCGCAGCTTGGACTTGCCGCTCCTTCTGTTTTTCAATTGCGCGCCGCTTCCTCTGCTTGCGCACCAGAAAACGCTTTGAGGATCTCTGCAGTGTCCGCGCTGCCTGATCGAGCATTCTCGCCTCCATTCGAGCACACCGCTCTCTCCTGGCAAGCATTCCACGAGTGTAGCGCTGCATCACGGTGGCCGCCATTTCTTCACGCTGCCGCTGCTCGCTCTTCTTCAGCGATTGATGGTGCAACCAGAGTTTCCGCTGCCTCGCAAGCTCTCGATCGCGCCGTCGCTGCCGTCGCCTCTCGTCATCGCCTAGCATCTCCTGCTCGCGCGCACGGAGCTTTGCAAGTCGGTCTTCCACAATCCTCGCCCTCTTGCTCGTTCTTTCCAGTACCCTCGAGTAGTTCTCCATCGACGAGTTCTCAAAGGGGATCCCCTGGAAATGCTTTGTAAACTTCCCACAGCGAGGGCGACTGAACATCGTCATCGTGCGGTACGAGTCAATCTGAACGCCAACGTTTCCCGGTCGCGCACACAGGAACGGCAGTTTGAGTCTCCATGACGACGAATCATCCGACTTGGAGCGACTCGCATACGAGGTGGAATGCGAAGCCGCGCGAACCTCCTCTCTATTCATCGCTTCTCCGCCACCACGAGAAGGAGTTGTTAGTAGCAGCTCGCAATGGAACCGAGACAAACTCTCCA
The DNA here is from genome assembly GCA_023334155.1 of Globisporangium heterothallicum. Classification (NCBI taxonomy): domain Eukaryota; phylum Oomycota; class Peronosporomycetes; order Pythiales; family Pythiaceae; genus Globisporangium; species Globisporangium heterothallicum. The sequence goes on along the minus strand of JAASGH010000054.1, from coordinate 33,193 downwards.
CGGCAATCATGGATCTATGTAATTGTCGAGTGTGTATTAATACCATTTTGCCCTCTATTTATATGATACAACACCCTGTATCTTGTGCGCGTCAAAAATCACAATGTCGCCATGGATGCTGATGCTGGAGTCGACTCTTTCTTTCCCCCTTCCTGCTGCTCTTCTTCTCCTTCTTCTCCGCTCGAAGATTCGTCGTCCTCACTGCTTTCTTCCTCACTACTGCTGTCATCGTCGTCAGACGAGGATTCGCCTTCTTCTCCCTTCGCATGCTCTTCTTCAAGTAGACTCCGTTCGATGTCTTCAAGTCCCCACCCACTGTCCGCTTTCTTAAAGGCGCTAATGTGCTTTTCTAACCGCTCACTGAGCACCAGCAACTGCTCATCCGTCACGGACTGGATCCAGACGCAATAGTCTTGGATGTACAGCGTGTTCAGGAGATACTGAGTCTCCGACTTCTCAACCACCCGATGGAGCTCCAACAGTGCACGCAGCACAACGCGCTTGCCACGCTTGAAGATCTCAGCAGTTTCTTTCAAAACATGCATCGCCAAGTCGTATTGACGCAGAAACGGGAAGGAGAGAATGCGTCGCACGGCAGTTCGCACTACTGCGCCAAGGTCTGCTGTCGTATCAAGCCATCCGAGTGTTGGACTGATGATACTGACCGCCCAGGTCGATTCAATGCCACTGTCGCCTTGCGACGTGAGATGGTCGTACGTGAAACCGATCAAGATATCGACGAGTCCGCCGAAAACGACCGCTTCTTCCTTGCTCCCACGCTCGATCAAGTACTCTTTATGCGGCAATCGAAGCAGCAACTCCCGGTCCGCGTCAGAGAAAATCGGTGATGCTGAGGACGACGACGAGGGGGAATCGCCGTTGATCGCTAACGTCCTTAGCTTCGCGGCCACACTACCTTCGCATTGACTCTCGCGAGAGGAGTTCGCAAGTGTGCTGCTGCTCGTAACGACTTCCATGATCAATGGACTCTTTTTCGCTCCGTCAGGTGCATCCACTGGCTCTGGCTTGACGGAGACAGCTACCACAGGATACTGCTTCCAGAATGGTTCGTATCCCATCGCGAGCTGGTAGTACATGTCGTCGTCCTTGTTGATGAAGTCCAGCAAGTATCGCTCAACGTCAAACTGCTCTTCTTCGGCTGCTTCACGGAGAATGCGTCGCTGATCCGCTGGGATGTTCTCAGGGTCGGGTAGCGACAGGATCTCTGTGATCTCCCCGTGCCACACGCGAAAGAAGTCCGAGTAGCCATTGTTGAATCCGTAAGTCGGCTTGAGGTTGGTGATGCGCACTGTCTCCGGTTCTTCGGACGCTGCTGTGTCTGTGATGCGTTCTTCAAGCTCCAGCAACGACGAATTGGTCTTTTGCGAGGCGTCTAGCGTAGCGCTTTGCACTGCGCCAGATGCGCCTGCATCTCGTTCTGCGTCACTAGCGTCCGTGATGGAAGAGTTCAACACTTCAATAAGCGGCGCCTTCCTACAGTAGTCGAGGGGTGTCAAACGGCAACAGCAAAGTGAGCATGACCACATACAACTACCACACAGCAGGAGCGTGCTGCACGTACGCTTTCGCATCCAATTTCAGGTCGATCTTCGGTTCTTTCGGCTGCAATAGCTTTGTGAGCATGTCGAGATCTTCAAACTCCTGACCAGGCTCTTTCTTCGGCAAGTGCACCACAATCGTGCCATGTTCCTAAGCGTGTCGAGCACACGGACGCGTATCCATCAGCATATCTATCTATCTATCTACGCAACTGCACACATACCTTGTTGGGGTCATAGACAGCCTTGGCGAGCTCGTCGTCGACGACTTCGTGCGGGAACTGCAGTTTGAGCAGGTACGGTTTGCAGAAGAATGTGAAATGCGTGCCGTCTACGTAGAATTCCATCTCGGAGACGCGCACATACGGGACGTGCACGTGCACAAACACCCGCGCAGGGTCCTGTGTCACGTGGAAGCGCGGAATCGTCGGCATCCCGTCGCAGTTAGAGACCGAATGCGCTCACTCCCGCTTGCTCTTTCGGCGCTTGGAAAAAGGATGCATCCATCCATTCATCATCGCTGATAACCAAATGCAGTCTCCTATGAAGTACGAATTACCGCAATGGATACCGGTATTCGATGGTGTGCATACCGTTGATGCTGTCTCAAAGTACGGGATACCGGTATTTTGAACGGTTTTTTGGATCGCGCTAAGTTGGCGAGAAAGCGCTTTTGAGGGGAGAAACGAAGGGGAAGAAGATATATCCAACGACGAGAGCGAAGAGGGAACGATGACGGCGGCGACGACGGCAGTGAAGGCGAACGCGAATGCGGGTCTGACCAGCTACTACCAGCAGAAAATCGAGCACTTGGAGCTCACGGTGCGCGACAAAACGCAGAACCTGCGTCGACTGCAGGCGCAGCGAAACGAACTCAACTCCAAAGGTACAGCAAAGGATTTGTGTGTGTGTTTCAAGCGTAGGTAGCAGTGGAGAAGGGAAGGGTGAATAGAGATCGATGTGCGCGCGCGTGTGGATCCTTTTTTGACATTTGTGTTTGTTTGTGGATGGAACAGTTCGTTTGTTGCGTGAAGAGCTCCAATTGCTTCAAGAGCCAGGTTCGTATGTGGGCGAAGTCGTGAAGCAAATGGGCAAGACCAAGGTGCTCGTGAAGGTGAACCCGGAGGGGAAGTACGTCGTGGACGTGGATAAGGCGATCGACATCACCAAGTGCACCCCGAACACGCGTGTGGCGCTACGCAACGACAGCTACGTGCTGCACAAGATCCTCCCTACCAAGGTTGGATCGGTTTCTGTTATTGTATGCGTGTGCACAGGAACATCGCTAATGCTGTCTACGTTGATCGTCCTCCTCTGCAGGTCGACCCATTGGTGAGTTTGATGAAGGTCGAAAAGGTGCCCGACTCGACGTACGATATGATCGGTGGTCTTGACAAGCAGATCCGAGAAATCAAGGAAGTCATTGAGCTCCCCATCAAGCACCCGGAGCTCTTCGAAGCGCTCGGTGTCGCGCAGCCAAAGGGTGTGCTCCTGTACGGTCCTCCTGGCACGGGCAAGACGCTGCTCGCGCGTGCGGTCGCCCACCACACCGATTGCACGTTCATTCGCGTCTCGGGTGCCGAACTCGTGCAAAAGTACATTGGCGAAGGTTCGCGCATGGTGCGTGAGCTTTTCGTGATGGCGCGCGAAGCGTCTCCGTCGATCATTTTCATGGATGAAATCGATTCCATTGGGAGCTCGCGTATGGAAGGCGGCGGGGACTCGGAAGTGCAGCGCACGATGTTGGAGCTTTTGAACCAGCTCGACGGGTTTGAGCCTGCGCAAAACATCAAGGTCATCATGGCGACGAACCGAATCGATATCTTGGATGCCGCGTTGCTTCGTCCCGGTCGCATCGACAGAAAGATTGAATTCCCCAACCCAACCGAAGTGGTACGTAGAAGCGTTTGAGCTTTTTTTGCGTCGTTGCGCTCTGAAGGTCATGCTGACGTGTGTGCGTGTGTGTTTCTATGCAGTCGCGTATCGATATCATGCGGATCCACTCGCGCAAGATGAACCTGTTGCGTGGCATTAACCTCAAGGTGATTGCTGAGAAGATGCCCACGTCGTCTGGCGCCGAATGTAAGGCGGTGTGCACGGAAGCCGGTATGTTTGCCTTGCGCGAACGAAGAATCCACGTCACACAGGAAGACTTTGAAATGGCGGTCTCGAAGGTCATGAAGAAGGACTCGGAGCAGAACATGTCGATCAACAAGTTGTGGAAGTAAGCGGTTTCAAAATCAAGCAAGCAAACAAGATACAGTCGGACTGGATGCCGCTGGGTGGTGACGAGAGAGAGCAAGCTGAAGGGGTAATTCTTTTCTTTCAATGGAAACACACACATACTCGATTACAATCCGCTTTTGTATTCTTTTGTATTCGCTTTTTGTGTGCTTATATCGCTCTATTGGGATTGGATTGGAGGGAGGGCTCTTAACGCTCGAACCATGTTTGTTGCTGTCATTTTGCACAGTGCTGCTGCGCACGAATGGAGGATTCGACTTTCCCTTTGCTTCGTTTACTCAGTGGGGGAACCCACGAGTTGGGTGGACGATGGCTCCCAGTTGTAGTTTTCGAAAAGCTGGTAGTCCACGGGGATCTTGGACGGGAACTGGATCATCTTTTCGATCGTCGTGACGGGCATCGACGTGAATTGCGTGTCGAAATTCGCAAACGCATCGGCGCGAGGCTGCACGGGTGCGCGCACATTGCGACTCAGCAATTGCCCCCAGTCGATGTACTTGGTGAAAAACGGATGCTCCTTCACGGCCGCGTGACCCTTTTTCTTCGAGCCGAGGCGCTCCATGGGGTCGACCGTCAGTAACCCCTTGATGAGGTCCGTGGCGTCGACACTGACGTACGACGGGAACGTGAGACTTCCCGTCATGATCCGGGAGTACAGTTGTGGACGATTGTTGCCGCTGTAAAACGGTGGCTCGCCAGTGAGAAGCTCGTACAGCAAGCAGCCGAGCGCCCAGAAATCCGCAGCCTTGCCGTATCCTTTGCGTGGAGAAGAAGAAACACCGCCGGTCGCTTGTTGCGGGACAGCTTTTCCGCCAAGCGTCAGCACTTCCGGCGCGAGATACTCGATCGAGCCACAGAAAGTCATCGCCAGCGTCCAGTCATCGACGCCAAGTTTGGACAATCCGAAATCCGCGAGCCGCACGTGGCCCTGCTTGTCGAGCAGCACATTCTCTGGTTTCAAGTCTCGGTATATAATGTTGTTGCGATGCAGATGCTCGAGCGCTAGAAACACTTCGGCCGCGTAAAATGCGGCTTGGTGCTCCTTGAAGCGACCGACTTGGGAAAGGTGGAAAAACAGCTCCCCACCAGAACAGTAGTCAAGCACCATGTGCAGGTGGTCGATCGTCTGGAACGACGCGTGGATCTGGATGATGAACGGGTGGTCCCGGCACATCGCGAGCACGGCTTTCTCCGACATCGAGTGCTGGATCTGGTTCTGCGTCGCGATCGCCTTCTTGCTCAGCGTCTTGATCGCGACCAGTTGCCCCGATTGCTTGTGCTTGGCGACCATCACGTGGCCAAAGCCACCGCACCCAATCATCTTGATCGGTTCGTATTTCTTCAGCAGATACCCTCCGCTGTAGCTCTCGGCGAGACTGATGGCTTGCACCATTTTGAGATCCTTGGTTTTCCCAGTTGGGTCTGCTGCATGGGTGCATGCATGGGGAGTAGCAGAGGTTAATACGGAGTGGACACTTGGGCTGGACACATTTGCTGCAACTGAATGCATGGGCGATGGAGGAGAAAGTGGTGTCGCTGGAGGTGCTGGACGAGCGGGTGACATTGCCATTTGAATTGGGACGGGAGCAGGAAAAGTTGGTGCTCGCAGTAGCACGCCTCCGTCCTTTTTTCTAGGCGACTTCACTGGAGACGCTGCTACAGCGAAACACACTTCGTCGCTAGCGGGGATGAGGTCGAGCGGCAAGACTCGTGGTGTGACCCCGGTCGCGGGTGCTCTCTGAGGATGCAGCTGTCGGGATGGCGATGCGAGTGGAGGAAAGCACTTGGATGGTCGCGAGCTACTCGGTGGCGACGGCAGCCCCATCGTCAGAGCCGCTGGACGACCCAAATTCGCGAGAAGCTCAGCTCTTCTGTCGCCAACCGACAGCGCCTCGATTGCAGAAGGCGGGCGTTGTGCTGAAAGAAACACGGACCCATGCGTGATTCTCTGCGGTGACGGCGGGCGAATCGCTACGGTATGGTACGCAGACGGCACAGCGGATCCAGGAGTGCCCTTGTTCTCTGCCAATCTGGAGCAAATCGCTAGAAACCGCGGTGTCGTGCTTTGCTCTACGAATTGGCTGTTGAGAAGCACGATCGGGAACGAAGTCGCGCGTTCTCGACGGCGAGTTGGCGAACCGGCAGCAGCCTCGACTCCAGTCGACACGACCAATCTCTGCTCTGACAGAGACGCAGCGTCCGAGCGCTTGTTTACAAGTCGTATTGGTGCGGTGTCGTAATGCGTATGTGGAGAAGAAGCAAACGGCGCATCAAGCGAGGTCGCAAAGCGCATTCGCGATCCGTTTGCGCCGCCAATGGTGACGGTAAACTTGCTGCTCGCGCTTCCTCCTCGGCGGTGGTGTCTCTCCCAGGACCAAAAGGGCGAAATGAAATGGAACAATCTCCTTCCCGAGTTTTCCACAAAACCCTTCACACAGAGCTCATGGCAGAGTTCCACCGCGAGTCCATGCTCTGCAACGATGTCACTGTCGGCGATGTCGAGGTGCAACGCGGCGTCTGTAGCAGAGATGGAAGTGGTGGACCGTCGTCGGAAGGGAAGAAGCGCACGCGTTGTTGGAACCACTGGAGTTACTGCCAGTCGTGCTCGAGTCTCACTGGTAGAAATCAGCTGTGTGCTTTCTTCTTCGTGTGCATCATCTCCGCCTTCGATCTCGAGCGCGCTGCTCCGCTGGACTCGCAGCAGACCGTGTCGTCCTCCCCTTGAAGTTGTCCTGCAGATGAAGCTTTTCGTGCCTGTTTCCCCCTGAGAGGAATGTACCGAGTCGGACGGCGGGAGGTGCGAATGATCCGGCGGCTGGAGCAACGAGGACGACGAGCGATTCTCCAAAAAGCTATGCCGCTCACTCTCGCAACTGCTACTCTGAGGACTCCGCGCTGTCCCCCCCACCAACGTCGCCGCGCTATTCGTTCGTCGTGGCCAGAGCATCTTGCTGCTCAGTCCGCTCAATGTGATGAGTCTCGACGGTCGAGTGGTGGTCGTGGATTTCGCATTTGCTGATGCTACCAGGGACGCGCGTTGGTCGATAAATTGCTCGCGGCGATTTCGCGCTCCAGCGAGTTCCAAGATTTGCTCAACTTCGCGGACTTTCGAAGCCGCGGATTTGTGGAAATGCAAGATGATGCTTCCTGCAAACAAGAACAAATACAGCAACAATTGAGACCAAGTGGCAGCAGGCGGATTTATTTGAGAGAGCGACTCACACGTACCCCACGGTCGCACTGGCGTTCGCAGTTCAAAGCAAAAGTTGGAAAGCTCTTCCGTGGACGCGTACGAGTGGATGAAATACTCGGAGTTTTCCAGCGGGATCACGCCGCAGGGCTCTGTTGACGCGGCGTGCAAAAAGTAGAACAAGTAGCCTGATGGATGGACAGCACAAGGTGAGGCGAGGTGGCACGCGTGCTAGACCATCGTGCAACGAACATACAAAGAGCGAGCAAGTACCCTCGAGGATGACGAAGATGCGCTTGACAACGTGGTTGATCTTGCGGCCGCGCTTCGTGAGGAACGGCTGCGCGGCGAGGTCGATCCCGTGGAAGGTCGTGGAAGACGAGGTTGGCGAGGAGACAGAGCGCGCGATCGAAGTCGCGTTGGACCTTGGCGGTGTGTGTCGGAGGAACGTCGTGGTCTCCATTTTGTGTGCGTTTTCCTTTTCCGCGTCACTCACTTTGCCATTGGAGAGGAGCAGCCAAAGTTGTATTCTGAGAAGAGGTGCGTTCCGAAGGAGAGGCTCAAACCTGTGTAGCCATCATATTCGTTATCAATATCGCAGGCGCAGCTAACAATAGACTTTGTGCAATGCGATATCCATCGCTTAAATTAGACCCCGACATTTCGTTCGCGCGAGAAGAGAGTGGCTGGAGGGAGGAGCATGGAACCTGTTGGGATCAGCGAGTGTGGACGCGTGCGTCAGCGCATCACCAGGACGGATGCGTGCGTTGTTGTGCCGTGCGTGCACACGAAAACGATATCTAAGCGCTCCTCCTGGCCAACCTGTGTGCTGCAACCAGTCGTCATCAACGCTGAGAGTAGCAGCACAGTGCTTCGTTTTCCTTCTCCATCGTTCAGAAGGCACACAAAATGGAAGCAGCATGCAAGGCGTTCTGGAACGAACGTCGCTTTGTGTACGTTGTCGTTGGAACCAGATCGCTTCTTTTCTGCGGTGGAAAGATAGAAGGAGTTGGATTAGTCGGTGCTGCATCCATGCGACAAAGAAGAGAGGGGGGAGGAGATCTTGCAGCCCTTCTCCTTTAATCACAACGACTGGATATGATTGCATGCATGCACGTGCACTCATGCATGTGGTCCCTCCCTCCTGCACTTTCGCGCCAGATTCCCTCCCATCACTCAGTTCGTTTCTGACGGCAACTGTACAAATCTGGAATCTTTTCTGTTCCGTTGTCTGCACCTCTTTTCAGCCAATCCAGAGCATGCTGGTGTCCTATTCAGCCAATGAGAAGCCAGTCTTTTACAAAAGAGAGCGTACTGTTCTCCGCAATACAAAGAATTTGCTGCTTTTTTCCAGCACTCGGTCAAGCAACGACGCAATCTGTGGTCGTCGCATCGGATACATACTTTTGAGTTTCACGGTGCGGCGCTTCAACTGACGCTGTGATTGGCTACTGGTGCTCCGAAGTGGCTGTTTTTTGCGTGTTTCATGTGGCGCACCTGAGAAGCTCCCCTTTTTTTCGTAGACGTTGCAGAATGCTGTCTTTCTCGAATGGGGTCAAGTTCGTGCTGCCAGAGACACACACACAGAAAGAGACCAGCAAAGCAGGAAGCGTTCAGACAGGTCGTCGGACAACAGGCGATCGCTCTCTCAGCTCACCCTTCCCTTTATCATCCAGCTCAAGCACTCCCCGTCCTCGAACTGTTTGCTGCTCGCGAGGTCGGCGCCATGGACTTTTTCCACGTCAACGAGGAAACGCCGCTCATCCAGAGCATGATCGTGCCAGGATCGCCCCGGAGCGACGGCGATGGCACAGTGGCGCCGGCGGTGTACAACAGGGGCTCTGGATCGACGTCGTCCCTGCAATCCCAATCCTTCTCCAACTCGGCGCGAAGCAACCAGACGGAGTTCCAGCTGAGCGTCGACAAAGTGTCGTTCATCTACAGTCCAAAAGCGTCCCAAGAGTACACGCCGTTCCACAGCCCCACGAGCGTCTGCCATGACGACGAGCTCTCGATCCTCGACCCCTACTTTGATGTGACCAAGTCGCGCTTGCGCGCTGCGTACGATGAAGCCCAGCCCGGGGGTGCGTTGAGTGGCTCTTTGTGCTTGTGTTGCTTGTGCGAAGCTCTACTAATGTGTATGTATGTGTAGAGGACGATTGCCTGTCGTACGTCGGGTTCCGCATCGCGCTCGAAGGCATGGGCATCCGCTGCACGGACGACACTGCCTTCCTCAAGCTGGTGGGCAGTATCGACCGCGAAGGCTCGTCGCGCGTGTCGTTCCAGCAATTCGACGCCGTCGTGCATAACCTCAAGCTTGTGCACTTGTTTGACGAAGGCACCGTCGGACGGATGGTGTCCCACGGCTACTCCTCCGCCGGGATGACCGTATCGGACTTCTCGAGCACGCGCTTGCAGCAATTCGCGGTCAAACGAACCGAATTGTCCGAGTTTTTCACTGCAAAGCGGCCGTCCTGGGTATCGGTGCGCTGGATCAACATGAACGGCCGCGACAGCTTGAACCTCAAGCGATTCGCGATCAAGTACCGATTGCACCCTCTCGCCATTGAAGATACGCTCGAAATGCACGAGCGTCCGAAATTCGATCGCTACGAAGGTCATTTGTTCATCGTGTTCCCTGTGTTGCGCATGGAGATTCTGCACGACAAAGTGTTCCCGAGAAAACGCTCGCGCTCGCGGTCGGTCACCAATTTGCTCCACATGGATGGCAATGGGTCGTCCTTCCGCAAGGGGATCAATGAGCCGGAAGAAGATCCGTTCAAGCTCTGGATCGAGCACGTCGCGATCTTCGTGATCGGCAACAACACTGTGATCACCGTCAAAGATGGCGATCTGAGCAACATTTGGCAAGAGTTGAATCGACGATTGAACATTCCGTACTCGAAACTGCGGCACAACGACGCAAAATTCCTCATTTACGCGGTGCTGGATGTGATCGTGGACCAAGTGACCAACGTGATCGACTCGATCACCGAGAGTCTCATGGAACTTGAAGACGAGCTCGAGCGATGCAGACACCACTTTGACATTGGAAGACTGCGGTTCCTCAAGAACGAGTTGTTCCGACTGCCTCGGTTGCTGAAACCCGCGCGCGAAGTGCTCAAGAATCTGATCGAGAGCAAAGACTTTGACGATGCCGTGACGGCGTACATCCGCGACGTGCACGACCACGTGGTTCAGGTGCTCGACGATATCGAACTCCAGTTGCAGATGTGTCGGCTGCTCACCGAAGACTACCGCGATGCCAAGGCCAACCAAATGAATTATGTGATCTACACGCTCACGATCGTGACCACCGTGTTCTTGCCTGCGCAATTCTTGACGGGGGTGTACGGTATGAACTTCGACAACATGCCGGAGCTGCACGAGCGCTACGGCTATGCGATGTTTTGGCTGCTCGTGCTTTCGATTGCGTGTGGGCTTCAGTTTTACTTTCGTCACAAGAAATGGATTTGAGAATCGTAGCTTTTTGATTAATCGTCATAGAATTTGTATTTGTTTCGCTCCTTCCGATCGCATGTGTGCTGGATGGAATTGCATGCTGCGTTGTCGCTGGTAGCGTCAAAATCTTTGTCAACTTGATAGAAGGATGCTGAGAAACTCCTTCTTCTCTTGCGATTCTCGATAAAGCGACCTGGAGTTGCATTGCAAAGCATTAGACCATGACTCGGAAGGCGTAGAATACACGAACAACGTTTCTTACTTGACAAGTTGAACGAGTTCTTGCGTCGAGAAAACGGCTAGGTTGCCAGCATGGAATTGAGCCCAAACCGTGGCTAGTGGCTCCATCTGGGCATAAAAAAACACAACCAAAGCAACCGCTTTATGAGCTGCACTGTCGTTGGGACGGAAAGATCTGGCGACAAACTCATCATTCTCACCAGCAACGCCGCGAGCTTCCGTAGCTTTGCGACACTTGGGACATGCTTTTCGGTCTGCCCAGGAGATTCAAAGAGCGTTTCACACTGCATCGCATACACACGATCAAAACCTCAGCCATGGCTTCCATACCAAACTCCTACTTATCTCACCTCCAGCAGCAGAGACAACAGGTGCTGAAGCTGAGCGCCAGCATTTGCGGATATTTTCTGTCTCACACACACAAGTAGCATGCGGATGGTAGCACCATGTACTCTATACAGCGTCAGACTTGTGTCCGTCAAAGAAAGTAGAGCTCACCGTTGCTGCAAACACTCGCTCAACGAAGCTATTCACAAGCGGAGAAGTCATCAGCCCCATGACTTTATTGTAGACTGCGATGGGGAGCCCCTCGCGCCAGAAAGAACTTATTCGGTTCAATTTGTAGAGAGAGCCCTTGAGGAATTCCTCGATGCGACACATCACTGGATCCGAGTCGATATCCCCGAATGCCTAGTCAGAAAAGTAGGTTGGATGTGAGACTTCCCCAATATCGATCTTCATTCATGAAGCACACACACTCACCGGCAGTGACGCTACACCTGCCGAGATTTCATCTGTTTGGGTCATGGCGAAGGTGATCAGTGCTTTCTCTCCAGCTTCCCGGAATGCTGGCACCATGTCAACCATTGTACCCGTTCGGTTCAGTGGTGCGGGAAGTCGATGCTTGTATTGATGGCCGATCGTCAGCATATGATACGCGACATAGAGACAATCGTTGTGGTAGAGCATGCACGTCCTCGCATCATTGGCGATGTCACTCTCGTAGAGCGTTGGCACCACCGCTCGGAAGAGAAAGAGCAGGTCGCGACTGGTTTGGAACAGCAAATGCGCACACTTGGACTCCGACGTGCACCCCTCAATCAGTGTCTGGTGCGCCAGCTCGACAACATCGTGCGCACATGTTGAGATGCGGTAGTTTGGTACTTGGAACGCTCCACTTTCGACATCGCCACTCGCAGCACTCGTTGCGACGGAACCGTTTGACGATCCTCCCTTGCTCTTCTTGCCAGAACCAACAGACGCTTCCAGATTGCACCGCTCGGTCGCGCCTGTGATCTTTATGGAATCGTTGTACCCGCGACTCATCATTTCTCGTCCTTGACTCAGGATGCTCTGTCGTCGTTTCTTCGCGTACAATCTGTGCAACAAGAGCAAGAAAATAACAAACAGATCAGTATTGTGGAGTCAAAACGGTTGGCTTGGAAGAGGAAGAAAAGGAAAAGCGCTCGTACTCATGCAGTTGGTCGACAAACGTTCGGAGTTGGCTATTCGCACACGCAGAAAACCCAATCGCAAGTAGTTTCTCTTCAAGCTCGTTCACCTGACAGGAACATGTTTGCCTTTGTTAGTAGAAAGGTTACGGCGAAGTGGAGGCACAGCAAATAAATGCGTTCGACTCACCGCAACGATTAGTGTCTCGCGATAGGAATTCAGCGCCGCAGCATCTTGAGGGATTTTTTCTTGGAGCAAACTCATCAGCTGGGCTTCCAGATTACCAGGGATTTTCCACAGGAAGCCACCAAGTTGGTTCATCAGCTCCGCATCGCCCAGAAACACTTCGGAGTGGACAAAGTACAGAATGCTGACAATGTGGGAGCACTTCTCTTCCGCCTGCGCGACTTCGCTTTTCTTGTGAGCAGATTTGTCCTCTCCACGCACGAGTTTGAGCACCGCGTCGCTCGATTCACGCGAAAGGTTGATGACGACGTTCGCATTCTGTAGCGACGGCTTCAAGAGGTGCTGAGAGAGCGACTTGGCGAGCTCTTTCAGTTTGTCCGGGAGCACCCCCATGATCTCGCACGCCGTCCAAAAGTCTCGAAGCTGCTCATCAGGCAACGACGAAGCGTCACGCAACGTGTCTTCCAGTCGTGCGTGTGACACCTTGAGCGCTCGCTCTTTCCACAGGATCGTCGTCGCGTGGATTTGCTTCAGCTTGAGCATCAGCTGGTTCTTTTTCTTTACGATCTGCAGTTGGATGATCTTGGCAATATTTTCCTGCGCTCCTGGATCTGCTGCGTTTCCTGACGTCAGTGCTTGCTGTTGGCGACCACTATCCCCATCCATCAGTACTGAGAGCAAATTCTGCGCCTCCTTCACACCGTGTGCAGCATGGACGAGCTGGTGGGTGTCCATGTGGCCATCGATCTCGCCCAGGATGCGGTCGATCTCCGTGAGCTTCTCGATGAGCGTGAGCATCTCCTTCGACTGCTCCATTTGCCTCTTCAACCGCTCTCGCTGCGTGAACGAAAACACGAGCTTCGCTTGCGGCGCTGCGTGGTCTCCTCCGGCAACCTGCAGTTGGTCCACTGTGGTGAGCAACGACTCATGGAGTCGCTCGATTTTCTCCTGAAGATCCGACCGCGGCGCAGAAGCACCCATGGACAGCGGATCGTAGCTGTGGTGGCGGTTAATCGTCCACTTCGACGCGATCTTGATCGCTTCGTCCACCGAGATCCCCGATGCATTCGAGTAAAACGACCGCAGCGCTTCGATCACTTCGCAGCGCACCTGCACGATCTCGCCATGGGTCTCCTCCAGTTTCCTGCGTCGGATGGCATGTACCATATACCAGAGCGTCAGTTTCCCCAATACACACACACACTGTATATGTATGTCACAGAAATGCTATGGATCACCTCGCAAGCACGTCCGCCGTCGTCATTATGCTTCGCTGCCTTGTGTCTGCGATACGAATTAGTAGCGGAATGCAGAGGTGACTTGCTTTTCGCGCGTTCAAGGGAGAGCCAACTCGCATTTTGTTGTTCACACAGTATCTCGAGCAACATCTACCTGTTTGCGAAAATACCTCCTTATATAAACAGATACGTGCAAGCTGCTGTCCTTCAAGAAAGAGGAAAACTCTATAAAGCGCACGGATGCATCTAGAAACCATATATGCATTATATGAGGTGTGATATCAGTGGCGAAGCAACTTGAGACTCCATTCTCATCCAAGACGAGCAATCGGGAAAGCATGAATGAGCTCGAAGTGGACGCGGGCGACGCCGTGCGACTGATCCTGCAGTTCCTGAAGGAGAACCGGCTGTTCGGCGCCATGAAGGCGCTGCAGGAGGAGTCGCAGATCAGCCTCAACGCCGTGGACTCGAGCGACGCGTTCCTCGCGGACATCAGCAGCGGTCGCTGGGAGAACGTGCTGCAGCAGACCAAGGCGCTCGAGTGCAGTCCCGGTACGATGATGGAGCTCTACGAGCAGATCGTGCTCGAGATGCTCGAGCTCCACGAACAGGAGGTCGCGGTGCAGCTGCTGCGAAGCACGCCGCCGATGGCGCACATGAAGAAGATCCAGCCCGAGAGGTACTCGCACTTGGATTGAGAGATGGGAACGCGAGTCGTTGCACTGCGATAGCTGATAGACATTGATGGGGGAAACGTGCTTACGCTGTGTGGGCTGCGTGCATATAAATGGCAGATACCTTCGTCTGGAGAAACTAGCGCAGCGAGCGGTTTTCGATCCCGTTGATGCGTACGCGGGATCGACGAAGCAGAAAAAGCGGGACGATATCGCGCAGCTATTTAAGACCGAGGTGCGTGTGGTAGTAGTGTCATGTTCACGGAGCTACACTTGTCGCTCTTGGAAGTGCAGCCGCTGACCACCTAGTATTTCCACATGCGTGTGTGTGTCCTTCCTTCCGTCCCAGGTCACAAGCGTCGCGCCGTCTCGACTGCTGTCGCTCTTGGGTCAGGCACTCAAGTGGCAGCAGATGCAAGTACGTTGTCCTAACGCAGAGCACTTCTATCCTATCGCCGCTGCGCTCACCCTGAGCTATTGTCTCTATATTCTAGGGAGTTCTTGCGCCAGGTGCAGACTATGACCTCTTTCGCGGTGCTCCAAAGGAGACGGTCGTGGAACGCACCGAGAAAATCATCCGCAAATCCGCGGGCAAGATCAAGTTCAGTAAAACGTCGGTCCCGCAATGCGCGCAATTCAGTCGAGACGGCCGCATGCTGGTCACGGGGACGAAAGATGGCTTTGTGGAAGTGTGGGACTTTGAGAAATGCAAGCTGCGCAAGGATCTAGAGTACCAAGCCAAGGATGAATTCATGATGCATGAGGAAGGCGTGACTGCGCAGGCGTTCAGCCGCGACGGCGAGATGCTCGCGACCGGGAGTGAGGACGGCAAAGTGAAAGTGTGGAAACTCTCCAGTGGGGTGTGCTTGAGACGGTTTGACAACGCACACAGCCAGAGCATCCACAGCATCGCGTTTTCTCGGGATGGCACGCAGTTGCTGACGTCGTCGTTTGATCAGCTCATCCGGATCCACGGACTCAAATCTGGCCAAACGTTGAAGGAATTCCACGGCCACGAGAGCTATGTCAACGCGGCCGTGTTCTCAAAAGATGGCGCCAAGGTCGTCTCGTCGTCGTGCGATGGGACGGTGAAGATCTGGGACGTGAAAACGGCCGAGTGCGTGCACACGATTCGCCCACCGAATGCAAGTTATGGCACCGAAGTGGACATCGTGAGCGTTCACCTCGTCCCCAGCAAAAGCGGCACGGGCGAGAGCATCCTCATCTGTACGCGCACCAACTCGATGTTTATGATGGGGATGGATGGCGAGCCGTTGCTCACGTACAAGGTCGATCCGATCCACGAGACAACCATGGGCAGTTTCGTGGCGTGTGCGCTCTCGTCGAGGGACAAGTGGCTCTATGGGGTGACCGACAAAGGGTACATCCTGTGCTACGCGACCGCGTCGGCGGTGCTAGAGACGTCCATGCAGGTCAGCAATGGCGACGCATTTGGTGTCGCGCACCACCCACATCGCAATATTGTGGCAACTTTCGGTAGTGATGGATATGTGCGCATGTGGAAGGCATAAGGCAGCGAGAAGGATAGCAGCAGGTCTGCACGCTTCATATTGACTTGGCAACCAACTCCCCCTCCAACATCCTTACTATTTCGACTACTCCCCACTCTCGTATCACTTTCTGAACATGACTGGCGAAGGCTCGTTCATGCCACCTGCACACAAAACACACACAACCACACGTCAGAGCATTGCCCACTGTTTTCTGACCAGAGAGATATCCACGCACCGGTCTTGGCGTGTCGAGGGGAAGACGGTCGGGGAGGAGGAAGACCATTCCGTTCGCTCACAGGATCCGCACGCATGGTCCCTGGCTGACGGTGCAGCACGTAAACGGTGTTCTCAGTTTGGAGTTGAAAATCGGTATCCATGGTGCCTACCAAATAAAGGGAGTGCTGCAGCTCACCATAGTGCTGGAGGATGCAAGAAAGTCGTCGAACTGCTGCACTCCGCCGCTCCTTTTCCCATCATCACCAGCTCGCGCTTTCGACTCCTGCAAGCTCGCGACCATGCTGTAGAGAAGCGGAACGTGCGAAAAGCGCGGGTCTTCCGCAACTGCAGAAAACGAACAGACATCGCACAAGAAAGAGCTTGTTTCCGTCAGCGGGGCTGCAAAGATGCCAATCGAATGGGAAACAGCATGCACATACTGTTCAGTTCCGTTGACAAGAACTCGCGATGGAAGACCTTCTCCGTTGGTTGGCCGGACTCTGTCAAGGGTAGTGGCGATGCGTGGGAAACACGTCAATGCATTCGCAATATGGACCAAAGACCGGACGAGCGACATATGCGCGCATGCACACCTGGGAGAAATACGGACAGCGCGTGTCGGTAGCCATTGTATTCGAAGTACTCCCGAATGAGCTCATTGATGATCAGGTTCTCGTTGGAAAGCTTGGGCTTTGGCACATCCTATTTGTTGTCCCACACACACACACACACGAGGCCAATTAGATCGTGAATGCATCCGCATTGCATGTGGACACCGGTGTACCTGATCATCAAGAGCCGCAAAGATCTCGGCGCGGATGCGCGCTTTGATCTGGTTCAGCGATCCGCGCGCTTCCAGCGTATCCTTCAACACTACACCATATAGATACACAGACATGCAGACCAAAACCAAAAACCTCCATCAGAACGCTGCCGCTTGCATCGCCGCGCTGGTCAGGGAGTGCAAACGCACCGTCCTTTAGATCCGACAGGTTCGCATGTTGCTCGTTCTCTCGATTCATCGGATCAAAGAGCAGAAATACGCAATCGCTCGAAAGGGTACAATCGCAAGTTGCGAAATGCCGACTTTTGGGATCTGAGTTCCTCACAGAAAAAGATCCAATCTTGAAGGAGGTACCACCCTCAAGTGGCAACTCCCTCAATGTTTGCATTTCTCGCTCTCTTTTTGTCAGTTCGCGAATGATCGAAGGAGAGCTGAGCAGCGAGAGCAGTCGGAAGCGCGTGCGCGAAGAAGAAGAAGAAGCAGAGGAAGCAGAGGAAGAAACAGCGAAGATGCAGATCACGGTCACGTCCACAGAAGGCGACATTGTCGGCCAACTCGCCATTGAGCCCCACCAGACCATCGCGGTCATCGCCACCCAATTGCAGCAACAGGTACAAGAACCGTTTCGATAAGCGCTTGCTTCTTCACTCTCTCTCTCTCTTTTTCTTCTTGGATGAATGGTGTTCTCTCACATCGGTGTGTCCATGCATTCTAGTTTGGCATCCCCCCTGCACTGCAGCTGCTTCTTTTCAATGGACGCCCCATTGGACCAACGCAAACGGTACACTATGCTATGCAAATGGACACGACTCGGTCCGAATCGGTTTGCTCACACGTGTGGTTCGGCGCGTACAGTTTGAGCAGGCTGGCGTGAAAGAGCACGATCTGCTGGTCATTATGAGCAATCCGTCGGCTCCTGCGCGCACGACAGGTGCGCCACTAGAGGCGGCGTCGTCGCTGTTGCCGAACACTTCCGGGTTCACCGCTCGGACCGGTATGAAGCTGCATGAGATCCCGGTACGGAAAGACCTTGAGAAGAATCCGGTTGAAGGGAGCGTAAATGCTCATCGCTACCGTATATTTGCTCTAGCCTGCTGCGACGCCTGAAGTGTTGCTCGAGATCATGGAGAAGAACCCGCACCTGCTGCCGGAGGTACTGCGTGTCCTCTGTCGATTCGTTTGTGTCGGTGGATATCTTGAGTGTCTGCAAAACTCTCACTCGCTCTATCCTTGCAATGCCGACACAGTTGGAAGAAAGCAACTTGAAGCTCGCCAACGCATTGAAGACAAAAAGCGTATCAGTACGTAAAGTTTGCGTGACTGCAATGACTTTGAGCTGCAGAGAGCCATTTACTCAGCGATTGTGTGTCGTGCTGCCTCGATTCCAGCAAGTCCGAATGGTCCTTATGCAAATTCACATGGAAGCAGCTTCGCGAAAGTTCCAGGAGCACGAAGAGGTGTTGTTTTAAATGAACATCAATGGTGTCCAGTTCCCCAGTTGGATCGCGAAAACAGGACTGACAGGACGTTTGGAATAATTTGCTCGTTGCAGGTGATGTCCCTTGAGCGCAACCCATTTGATGCTGCCGCGCAAGCGCAGATTGAAGAGCGCATTCGTCTGAGCAATGTGCAGCAAAACATGGAGATCGCCATTGAAGAGATGCCCGAAGCTTTTGGTCGTGTCTCAATGCTGTACATCCCATGCGAAGTGAACGGAACCCAAGTGAAGGCGTTTGTGGACTCCGGCGCGCAGTCGACTATCATGTCTTCCGTAAGCCAGCAGACGCATGCTACCTCTTGTCACTAACCATCCAAGCTAACCTTCTCTTCGTTGCGGGAATAGAACTGTGCTGAACGATGCGGCATTATGCGCCTCGTGGACAAGCGATTCGCTGGACAGGTGCGCATTCCTGCTTCCTTTGCTGCAGCCATCTGTCAGTCTGTCTCTTACCCATCGTATATGGTGTCAGGCTGTTGGTGTCGGCACCGCGAAGATCATTGGTCGTGTCCACATGGCGTCTTTGAAGATTGGAGACAATTTCTACAACTGCAGCTTTACGATTTTGGATCAGCAGGTGCGTTGGATGCTTCCAAGCATCCAGTCGCTCGATATCGTTCGGACAAGGTATCTGATGTTTTCGCCTCTTGGGTTCGCCTCTTGGGTTCGCTGTCCGCGCTAGAGTGTGGATTTCCTGTTTGGTCTCGACATGCTCAAGCGACACTTGGTACGTCCCGCTGCCGCATTCTCCTTTTTCAGTGTCCAGTGTCCTCTCACCTGCCTTTTCGTTTGTTGCTGTTGTCTTCGTGCAGTGCTGCATTGATCTTCTGAAGAACGTCCTGCGTCTCCAAGAAGGTCCGCTAGCCCACGAAGTGCATTTTCTACCTGAACACGTAAGACCCCGTTGCAGCATGTCTGTGCTTCATAATGCACGTCGCTCGCTTCTTATTGTGCTACCGACGCGCATATATAGGAGATCCCAGTGTCGGAGCGCGCCGATGGCTATCCAGCGCAACCTCCACAAGTAGCGACATCAGCTGCGTCCTCTGCTGCTTCCTCTGCTGCTTCCTCTGTTCCTGCTCCTGCTCCTGTGCCAGTAGTCACGCAACCACCGACGTCAACGGCTGGGGAAGAAACAAGGGAGCAGAAGATCGAGCGTCTCGTGGCGTTGGGTTTTGATCAGCAACGGGTAGGACGAGCTTTCCTTTTCTATCACCGTGACGCCATGCGGACTGATTGATTTGCGAATGTTGATTATCAGGCGATCGACGCGCTCGCATCGACGAATGGGAACGTGGAATTAGCGGCCGGTCTTTTATTCGAGACGCTGGGGTAGCTCGTCGATAGAAACCGAACCCACACTTTTAGAAACGCGTTTCTACTGTGAGTGTACCCACCACACTGTACCCTCGGTAGTTTACCGAAAAGTATCCCATCCACCCAGAAATACCAATTTTCAGCAAATCAGGAGCAAGTGTATCCAATGGTTACTCTTTCAAACTCCCTAATTTCACAAAAATTGTAGATTTTTGCAGTTCGTGAGAATACTCGCGACTTGAACGAGAGAACTCATTTGTCGCTTTTATTTTCTCTTCACTTGGTTGTAGGTTCTATTTACTTCGTTTGTTGCCGTAATTTACAGTCATCGTGACACTTTCGGGAATAAAAAGTGTCTTGGGGACTCGAGAAAAAAGAAGCAGCATGGTGGAGGAAGAGTATCGCGACGATCTGTACGAGATTCTCGGTCTGGAAGCCGCGTCCGACGCGAAGGAGGTCGCTCGCGCGTACAAGAAGAAGTCGCTGCTGCATCACCCGGATCGCGGTGGAGATGGTGCGCTTTTCGCTCTTGCGTTTGCGTTGGGTGACATAGCGTTGTTGTTCTGATGTGTGTGTATTGATTGATGTCATTGCTTGCAGTGAAAAAGTTCCTGGAGCTCAAACATGCACGCGATGTCCTGCTCGACCCGAAGAAAAAGGAGCAATATGACAAGAAGTTATCACAGGAGCTGATGGCGAAGAAGAAGCAGCGCGAGCGGGAAGCCGAGCTCGACAGCAAGCGCCGTCAAATGCGCGATGGTACGAGCAATAGCAACTCTTTGCAGCAGCATCTACAGCGTCCTTCAGTGTGTAATGGATGGTTTTGTGTGTGTGTGTGTGTGGTTCGTTCGTGCATTTCCTCAGAGCTGTTGCGAAAGGAGCAGAGCCACGACCTGAAGCACAAGCAGAAGAAAGAAGGTGGACAGTATCGCAAAAGCGACCTGACAAAGCTGCGTGAAAAAGGGCTTGCTCGACAGAAAGAGATGGAGGAACGACTCGCTCGCGATGCACGTCGACGGGAAGAGCTAGACCAGCTGAAAGAAACGCTGGCTGCAAGTACGTATATATGCTTATGCACCTGGGTTTGGATGTGTGTTGGTGTAAAGAAAACTGATGCGAGCTCCTTGGTGCTTTTTGACAGAATCATCTACGAAGTCGCAGCGCACCGTCACTTTGAAGTGGGATCGGAAACAGTTTTCCCACTCGGATGACACACTGAGTCACGCGTTTCGTGCGTATGGCGAAATTGAAGCGATTAAAATGAAGTCGGCGTCTGCAAAGATTATATTTGCATCTGCATCCGCAGCGGTACGCATTTTTGCTCTCCGATGTGCTCCCTTTTTAGTTGCGGAATGACTAATGCTGTGCATGTCATCAGGCCAAATCAGTGCGGGTAGAGGGCCACAAGCCATGCTGGCGAGAAGTGTCGATCCAAGGTCACATCGTTGAAGCGGAAGAGGACGTCGCTGAGTCTTTTTCTACTCGGAGTCGCAGCTATTCGACTGACGGATCTGCGACCATGCTACCCGGTGGACGGGTTTCCTTGGAGGAGCATCTGGAGTTTGAACATCGCGTATTGGCGAAATTGAGAGAAAAAGCCTTGCAGCAGCAGCAACAGGCAGCCCAGATCCCAGTGTGAGCGCAGCGAGGATGGATTATTAAATAGCTAGAGCAGAGTCGCCTTCGCGGGTGGGAAAGTCGAAAAGCATGGCGCTGGTGTGTCTATCTCCGTTTCTCGAGTGAAGACGTCATTTGGCGAAGGAATCCGACCCAGACTGCTGAAATGCTCACAATTTCGTGACCCTGAAGATAATAAACAGCAGAGCATTAAGCAAAGGAAAACAGAGCGGCAACGAAAAAGAGAGAACAAATGGCGGGGTGTCCTCACCACATCGTTCAAATGCTCCATGTTTTGATTGAGAATGTGCACGTTTGAAACAGCTTCTTGCATTTCCTGCAATGAGTCAATAAAAGCAACACCACCACAAAACAAAAAGAAGGATGACTTTTCTTATCGCAAAGCGATCGAACTTGTGCGGCAATACCTCACGAATCTGGTCCTCGAGACGTTCTTTCTCTTTCTGGAACCACTCCTACGCAAACGATCACAGCCGCGCATACCAGCACAGCAGTAGCATCGTTAGACAAGCCATATCACACGCACGTACGACCGCTGTGCCCTTTGCAGCAGATCTGCGCGTACCCGGTCACCGTTGTCGTCCATATCGGCCATTTTCACTTTCGTCACGCTTTCCAAGTCACTCACACCCTTCAATTCATTTTTGAATTGCTCCGAACCTTTCCATGTTTGGGAGTCCTCAATTAAAGTCGCACACGCGGAGGTTGAATAGAGGAGGAGAATGAGTGCGATTCAGCTCTATTAGCTCTTTTGGTAAAGATCGGAAAAAAGGGGGAGAGAGAGAGATGAAGTCGTTGTTGGCGCTGCTGCTCGTGTCGTTGGCGCTGATCTCCACGAGCGCCGTGCAATTCGACGTGCGTCGACGCTCCGAGAAGTGCTTGAGCGACGAAGTGGCGCAGGGGAGCCTCGTCGTGATCCACTACAATATCATTGGCGGTCGCAAGGGCAAGTCCGGCGTGTCGATCACGATCACGGATCCGATGCGCAAGTACTTGAAGCAAGATTCCGACATCGACACGACGTCGGACGATCTCCACAAGTTCTCGTTCCACGCGGGCACGGGCGGCAGTCACTCGGTGTGCTTTTACAACATGAACGACAATGCCGCGCGATTGACGCTCGATTTCAAGCACGGAGTCGAAGCGAAGGATTACACGGAAGTCGCGAAGCGTGAGCACCTGATGCCGGTGGAGAAGGAGTTGCGCAAGATGGAAGACACCGTGGACGAGATCCACCGCGAGATGCTGTACATGCGTGAACGAGAAGCTGCGATGCGCAACACGAACGAATCGACCAACTCGCGCGTGCTGTGGTTCAGTTTCTTCTCGATTGTCGTGCTGTTGGGGATGGGTGTGTGGCAAGTGCTGTACCTCAAGAAGTTTTTCAAGAGCAAGAAGCTCATCTAGGCGCAGCAGTCGCCGTGTTTGTGCATGCATGCATGCATGTGATTCGGCCGTACGCGTGTGGAGGTGATTCATGCGATCCAGGAGGCAAGATCGGTCGCATCATCCAGATATCGGAGCTTTTCGAGAGAGAGCAGGTCGCAACGTAGTAGCAACATAAGCAGCACCATTAGTATCCGAACCGCAACTGGACGTTTAGAAAATAACCGAAGACAAAAAAATATTTCAAAATAAACACCACCCCCAAAATAACTCATTCAGCAGGTGAAAGTGTTCAGATTGCTGCCGATCATGTGTGGCAGGATACTTGTTTTCACAGCATCTGCTCGTGAAGAATGACCTCGAGAGGTCTTCTATTTGCGCCATTTGTCACATTTTATGAAGGTTGACAAGTCCGCGTCGTTTCGCGCACCCCGCATTTGGGAAGTTGAAGCGGAAGGACGTCTCCCCGCATCGCCATCATTGGCAGCACGAAGCACCAACTTGATGGAGTGCACCGTCGGAGTCCGCACACCGCTAGATGGAGATTTGGAGAAGGACGCGATGTACACCGCAGCAGTTGTGGCATCGTGGAAGCAACGGGCGATGCGCACGGAGAGAGACGACTTGGACGAAGGCGACGATGTGGACGAGGAGTTCGAAAACGACGACCGATTTCGGGATGGTGGCGATCACGAGCAAGAGCACGACGATAGTGACGACCACGCGTCCTGGCTTCAAGAGGATGATGGAGACTACGGCGACGAAAGCGGAGACGCAGATGGAGAAGCGCAGGAAGAAGACCCGGACGCCGTGATCCCGTGGCTAGCAGACGACGAGTGTGCGCAGGAAGACTGCGTGCAGAGCCGCAAGTCTAGAGCAGAGAGCGATGAGAAGCGGGAACAGGGAGACCGACGAGAACGTACAGATGAGCGAGATGGAGGCGGAGATGAGGAGGATGAACCAGCTGAGGACTTCTCTGGCGATTGGGCGGACGAATATCTCTCCATGGATGCAAACGCCTCGTCAGCACAAGCTGCAGTCGCAGCAACCATCCCAACTGCTTCGTCTACTGTTACTGCTACTAGTGGTGTATGGAAGCAATCTGATAACGCACAAATGGAGCAGCAGGGGCTAAGTAAACCGTTCTCTGGGTATGAAGGTCATCGAAACTCCTTGAGAAACGAGATTGATTTGGTGGGACAAGCGACAGACAAAGCTGCTGCAGCCGCAATGGGAGCAGGTAAAGAACAGGAACCTATTGTGCGTTCCGTTGCGAGTGTATCTGCAGCGAGTCCTCTTCCCCGTCACCAATCAGAGGAATCGTTCGATGAAGTGCTTGTGCATCCGATACCGACCATCCTCGACAAAAGTGAGCGCCAAAGACCACCACTTTCCCCAAACACCCTCAAGCGCGCAAACAGTGTGTACTTAACGCCGACATCAACAAGTAAAGTGCTGATGAAGCGTCAAGATCCAATGACGATCAACGTTTCTCGATCGCAGATGATCTGGAATGCGGAAGCGTCAAGAAGAAGCTCGCGCTTACTTGACGAGTGGAAGCGGAAGGAGATCTGGCACGATTTCAAACGAGCCGAAGAAAACGTTTCGTGGCCGCACGCGAAGCCCGTAGTTGTCGCAGAACAGCAGGAAACCGTGCTGCCTGAAGTCCGACTTGAAAACTTACTCCAGAACCTTCGAGCGGAGCTAACATCATCTCGAACCATAGAGAAACCGGACCAAGCCACCAGGTTTGTCCAACGGAATGGTGTTGCTGAAGAACAACACTCTCCCTTTGCACCTGCATTTGACTATCCGAACAACCCAGAGCGGAGGCAAACCATGGGTGCAGCCACTTCATCTGCATCGTCCATCGCTCCACGCTCTTCTGCTCCCGGGTGCTCACGATCCGAATACGAGCAAGTGCTAGAGGAAAAGCGATTATTAAAGCGCGAGCTGGAGAGTAGTGCTCGCTCGGCAACAACCGACAAAGAAGCAATCAAGAATTTGAGTGAACGCATCCACCAACTCGAGAACTCAGAACGCGAGAACAAGTTTCTGAAAGACGAAATCCAGAAGCATCTCATGCAAAAGCTGAGCTCGAAAGAGCTAGTGAAAACACTCAGCGATCAGCTTGTGCTCACTTCGAAAAGCGAAGAGCAACTCAAGCTTCAGACGCAGCAGCTTTTCCAGCAAAACCAATCCCTGCAATCTGATTTACTGGAGAAGATCGCGACAGAGGCGTCCAAAATCCAAAAGATGGCGCACTTGTCTGCAGAGAAAGAAAACCTGATGCAGGAACTTGAGCGAGCGAACTCTGTATCCAGCAAGAAAGAGCTTGAAGAGAAACAGCACTTGCAAGAGCAGGCCGTTCGTCGCTTGCTGCGGATGAAATGGATAAATCACCTGAGATCAGCCATGGCAACATGGAAAATGGCTGCTCGAAATGTGACGCACGCTCGGTGTCGTGCATTCGATACTCTCTGCAGCATACACCGACAGATTGCAGTGAAGGGAATGGCTAAGGCGTTCAACCGACTCAAAATCTACAACATGGAAGTCAAGCAGCAAGCCGCTGTTTCAGATCTGCAACGCGTTGTCGACGAAACGAATCGGCATGGAAAAGTGCTTGCGATTCGCAATGGCGCGTTGATAATGAAGCAAGTCATGGATCGTTGGCAAAATCGCCAATTGCGAGACGGGTTTAGCGCTTTTCAGCTCCATCGACAACAGCAATTGAAATGGAGAGTCTCGCTTGAGCACGCCTGTACGAAACTGCATCTTCTCAATCTCGGGAAAACTCGCTCCGACAAGCAAAATGCGTTCAGCAAGTGGAAAACGCGAGTCCAAACGGATGGTGTTCGTATCAGCAATGAAAGAGCGCGCGAGAGTGAGAAAGATTTGATCGAAGCTAAAGACTGTGTGTTTTCTCTGTCTCGAGAAAAGACCAAGCTGGAGGAAAAGCTGCAGAATTCGCGAGACGACTCGAAGCGCCTGATTGATCAATTGGCCGAGAATAAGGCTGAGTTGCAGGTAGTGAAGCACGGCTACGTGGCGACTGTGATCCGTGGCACAGAACGTGCCTGGCTGCGCATGCTTTTCACAGAGTGGCGATTGCAATCAAATATATCGACGACTACGAAAGATCTCCGACTCCAAGCAGAAATGGCCGAGCTGAAAGCAGCAGAGCGAGACAAACATGCGAAGTCAGTGGACGATTACAACCGCGTACTTCGTAATGATTTGGAGCGTTTCCAGTTCTTTTCGCAAGATAAACGAATAGCTGTTGACGTTCTCACGAAGAAACTGCTGCGTGAAGAAGAGAAATTCAAGCAAATGGAAGAGCACCAGGTTCTTTTGGAAGAAAGAGCTCATTCGCTGCGAAGCCAGTTGTCCGCGTTGTCGGAATGGGACGGACTCGAGCTACCACTGTCAATGCTGTCGTTGTCAAAGGATATTGCGATTAGCAACTTGCGAGAGCTGTTTCTACTGCACGCGACAGTCAATGGCGATCCAAATAATGGGTCGACCACCGGTATGGCGTTTCCTAGCCTGACAGACAATGGAGGCGTCGACAGTGTCGCTCCTCGTCTGTCGATGGAGTCTCTCCTTCGAATGATAGGATACTCGACCCTACTCGAAGAGAATCGGATCAAGCGAGACGAAGTCGCAGAGAAATTTACTCGTCACTTCCCTGATTACGCCGTTAAACGCGGTCTTCTCTTCCCAGATTTTTTGGCTGGCTTGAACAATGTGCTGCAGGACGTTTTTCATGCGAGCTCGGATAAATCGGAGCAAATGAAGTCGTTTTGGGCGAGTCTGCTTGCATTGGTGGATCCATCTCGCTGCGGTACTACTACCGGTGGAAGCGGAAGTGGAAGAGAGCACATGGTTTCCGGACAATCACCTTGGGCTGGAAGACTAAGCGATGATATCCTTCAGAATCAAGAAAAGTTACTCGCTGTCCTGGAACACGAAACCGCTGTCGTGGAGCGTGCTGTCATGGAGAAATCGTCACTGAAGCACACCTACCCAGCATCTGATCATGCATCCGTAGCCAGCACCTTCTATGAGTATCAGTGCGACCCGATGCTTCCGCCAGAGCCAGGAACCACACATCTGTCTCCCGTTTCGTCCTCAGAGGGATTTCCAACCGGAAACCATTCTCCAGCGCAACCCCCTGCGGGCTCGCCAGTAGCGCCACTTCCCGAGATGTATTCAAACTGGTATCAAACGGCTCAAATCCGAGATTTGTTTTTGGCGTTCCATCAGCCTCTTCTGAAGGTCCTGGTAAAGTACTCGAACGAAAAACGGATCCCAAGCCACGGGAACCAATTTTGTCTGCAGCTATCTGGTATTTTGAAAATGCTAGAAGACATGAAGCTATATCCAACGTACCTATCGAAAGAAATGGTGCACCACGTCTTCGGAAGCCTTTGCGATCGAGACGGACTCTTGACGCCACAGGCGTTCACCCTTTTCCTTGGCTCATGCGCTTTGGAATTATACGCGAAGTCGTTGGCTGGGAGCCAGAAGCCATCAGCGTTCCCACTTTCAGCCCGAGAAATTCTGGTCTCTTTCTTCTGCGACTTGGGATTTCTCGCGGAAAGCGAGGCACCCGCACCGTCGCGGATTTGCTTCGTCGGGATGGAAATCGAGAATATCCTGTGGCCGCTTTTCGAATATTATGCAGCAACAGATGAGAACGGCGCACGAGACGAAGGCGAACGCGTCTCGATGACTCCAGCCACATTTGCAAAGTTTATGGCCGAGATTGCAGGCGCGGGAGCGGGAGCAGATGACATTTTTCACCGTGTGATGCGCGAGTCAAGGCGAATGGTTAGTGGGTCGAGCTCGGGTTCACAGAAGCCGCGGAAAATGTATTTTGACGAATTTTACGCAGCGATCTCATACATCCAAGAAGGACGAAACAAGCAAATCACGTATCCAAATCCAGGGGAAGCTGTGAGACAATGGATGCAGCAAACCCAGTAGGAAAACAAAACGAGACCGATTTTTATTGAGTGAGAACACCACTACGCTTTCCCATTCCTTTGGACGACCATGACGTAGCTGTTCGTCTGGATTGGTTTCAGAAAGTCCAGAGGATCTATTTGGTACTTCAGATTTCGAAATGGGTTGCTCTGTGGAGATACCAGAAAGAGAAGGTCCTCTTGGTTCCCACAAAGCTCTTTCAGCACCGCAACGTCCCGATCTTGATCCACTTTGCTGAATGACGACAACAGAATCGGTTTCCCCGACGCCAAGAGTGTTTCCATCGTTGGACGCCATCGCTGCTTTAGAAATGGATGTCCGATGCCTGGGTTGAAGAGCACAAATGCATCCGGGGGATGTATGGCTTGAGAAACGAGCAAGTCGTGGTAGAGACCATTGATATTCTCCAGTTGGATGCGGTCTTGGGGTTCATCTCTGCTTTGCGCTTCCTGTTTTCTCTTCCGAAGAACTGGAACGTGGTCGCCAATGAGTTTGATATCAAAGTGACTCAGAGTTGGATGAAAGAACATCAGGTCGTCCCAGAAATGGCGCGGCATCATAGCTTCAGCACGAGCTCCAATCACATGGATCGCAACGCCATCTTTCTGTGTGTCAGCTCCACGAAGCTCTGCACAAGACCAAGAAGAGAAGAATGGTGAGCAAGCGAATGAAATGACGCGTCAATGCGTTGTGATAAGATCCCTGTGTCTCCGTGTGGACGGGAGTACCTGGCAAGAAGTGACTGAGCGTCATCACGTACGAATACGCGGCCGAGACAAGGCGAATCGCACGTGGATCGGAAAGCCATTGCTCGTGGTGTGTGTAGAGCTGCAGATACTGTTCCCAGGACGCAATACGAGTGCTGGCATGGTCCTGCTTTGCTTCGGTAAGGACTGTAGCATAACACAACAGCAATAGAGGAAGACGTCAATACAGTCTATGCAATGCTGTCTAGCAGCATTCTGCACACAAAAACGACGAGTGCGCAAGCGACACACACACAGACAGAACCTTCTGAAAAGAGGCGCTTGATGTCGTCGGTGTTGCTGTAAATGATGTCCTCTGCGATGCTTTTATACTGCAGCAACAGACTCCCATTGTCTTTCTCGAATCGGTCTGCGCACGTCTGGCATTACAAAGGTGTCGACAATTACAATGCAAGAACCTCTGTTCACACTGTCCGCTTTGTTTGTTGCAGATTCTAAATGCATGCATTCATCGACACAAGAAGCACTCACATGGGAGCACGTGAGGTGCAGCCCCGACACGGAGCAACGCACGCGGAGCTGTCCCTGCGTCGCCTTCGCTTGTCCGCATTGCAGACACGGCGCGTTCTCCAGCGCTTCCACAGCGGGTGGTACACGTGCGATTCCAATCGGTGGTGCAGCTGCCGATGAAGCGCGCTTCCGCTGGTCACATAGCAGCGAAGATGCGATGCGACTCCGCAATCCCCACCGTTCTCTGCTGGCAGATGCGCCACATCGCCGCACGACGCGCTGCAGCATTGCTCTCTCTGAGATTGGCGACCGCTTTTTTGTCTCGGTTGAGCAATCGGTGCTTGCTGATGGATGGGTAAGGAAGTATTGTGACGGGAGTCTCTATTACATGATAATTAGCTTAACGTTATGGTACTGTACAGTGTGTGTTTGGGGAAATAACTATGGCGCTATTGTGGTGGCATGGTCGCCAACTCTCTCTCTCTTCGTTTACATATCGGCAATGTACTTGAGCGCGACTTCAAACATCGTGAGGAAGTAGCCAACTTCGCCCAGCATCTTGGACGGATGGATCATCGCACCCAAGTACTCTTTCGCGACCAGCGGCCGCTTCAGTCCGCTTTTCACGACGACATAAATATGGATCGGCAAGTAATCGTCCGCCGTGAGCGCCGAGTTTTCGCGCCACTCCAGGTTTTTCTCGCCGTAGCTCTTGAAAATCTCCAATGCCGACCGGAGCAGCTCTTGGATTTTGTCCCCGGGCAAAATGCGCTCGTCAATCATGCTCAAGTAGTGACAGGATTTGCCCCAATCGTCTTCCGACTGCAAATGCTCGGGGATGCCAAACTCGGATTGCGTGCGTCCGCGCATTTTCTCGATATTGTACGCGAGTCGCGCTTCTATTTCGGCATCGATCGTGGCGCTGACCAGGAACGCGATCTGGCGCTCCAGCGGTACCAGGAGCGAGTCTTCGACGGCGTGGAACACGCACTCTTCGATCATCGCCTGCACGTCCACACTTTGATCCATGAGCGACATCGTGTCTGCGTACCGCGGGTTCAGATTGTCCAAAATGTACTTTTCAATACTGGTGACAACATTGCGCAGGTCCTTAAGCGCATCGGCCGCGAGCGCTTTGCCTTCAAAATTTTTGCACTCCGGACACACCGCTGCTTCGATGACGACACAGCGGTTCGTAAACGCCTGCATGAACTTGTAGCACGTGTTGCCCTCGATGGACTGCCCGCTGTTTAAACTCACGAAAAGATCGTACGCGAGCCATTTCGGCTCAAGCGGTTCGCCCGTCGTGTCGATTTTCTCCAATGACGAAATAAACTCGGCAGAGCACATCTCCAACTGGAACTCTTTCACGATTTCCAAAAACAAATCCGACGACGTCGGCTCCAGCGCGGCAACGTTTCTCAAAAAGCATTCGATTTCCCCCTTGCGTCTGGAAATGGTCTCGAGACTCGGGTTCCGGAAGCGACGACGTGGGAACGGCAACTCCAAAATAAACTTCAGCTGTTCGGCTTCTGCGGGTGACGCCTTTCTCGCCATGGCTTTGATCTGGAAAAAAAAGAGAGATCAGTACAAAATCAATATGCAGTTGTACCAAGACCCACATCAAGGAGGGGAGGGATAGTGGACGAACGGAGGGGTACGCACTTTTTTCCGGAGAAGGTAAAACTCGTGGAAGCGCTTCTTCGCGATCCAAAACACTTTCGTGTGGAGATCGACGACGTGCACGACATACTCCGTGACCGACGGCATGGACGTGATGATCTCGGCTCGAACGATGCGGATCGAGAGACCGGGTCGCACTCCTGGGAACTTCCAGTTCACGTAACTTTGCAGCGGGATCCCGCGGGACCGCAAATGAACCCCTTTCGAGGACGAAAAGAGCAGTGGCGGCAGCGGGGGAAGCGCATGGATCGGCGTAAATGGCGCGGCTTTCCCGATGACAATCGGCGTGACATTACATGATTCGGGGTGGTCTCTCGCGTCGGGGTCGTGGGTGTGCGAAGTCATGATCACTTTCTGGTTCTTTACCTGCGTCTGGTTGTGATGGTGATGCTGCGCGGTCTCGGCGTGCTGCTCATACACACACATTGTAAGCACATCAATAAGAAAAATGTTATGAAGGGGAAGAAACACGCATCCTGAGCTCGTGTATACGGTGCGGTACCTTGTGAGGGGCTCCATAGCTGAGCATGGACCGCGACAAATGCTGGAGAAAGCGACTTTCGTTATGCAGCGACATGCGCATCGCGAGTTTCCAGACCACATGACTCGCGAGTCCGGGGCTCGTCGTCAGGAGTGCCGTGGCGTCTTTGTTCTCGTCCGCGCTCTCCTTCGATAAGCGCGTGAGCAGCGAGAGCTGCCGCTTCTTCTTCTTCGACTGGGCGGGAGCGGTGGTAGTGGAGGTCGTCGCCGCCAGTTGGCTGTGCAGATGCATCTCATCGCCGCTGTCAGTGGACGTGGGGCTCGTGCTGCTGGTGTCCGCGCTGCTCTTCCTGCGCGTGAACGAGAGCATCTCGCCTCTCGTGCGGATCCGCCAGCGCTGCGCGTGTGCGTTCGTATGAAGAGCTTCTCCTGCAATACAATGGACAACAGCTTCCAGGTCGCAAAGCAAACTTGCCAGCACAATCACGAATGCATTTGCTCACGCTGTCTGCATTACTAAGCCTCCAGAAGCTCATGTCCGCACCATCACCGTTCTGACCACCGATTCGTTTCCGCGGGGTATCCATTCTAGCAGAGGGTTTAGATATCGAAATGGAAGGAGCACAGGATTGTGCAATGAAGCAAATTCCAGTTTTCGGAGGTATCCATAATCATCTGTTTCCTTCCCTTCTTCCCCCCTCCCCTTCGCTTCTCACATTTCGCAGTTGGGCTTTCCCCCCCTACCCCTGCTCCGAGTAAACTATCCAGATACTCCTTTCACAAATAATATCCCTGCTTCAATTCTATTGCAATACACAGGAATGCGACTACAAAAGTGCTCAGCTGATAGAAGAGTGCTAAAATGCAGAGAGAGCACGCTCGATACTGTGCGCGATATCATCTTGGACAGGATTACCTTGGCTAGGTGGTATCATGAGATTGTGGCGCTGATCGTCGAAAAAGTACAGTGGGACTTTTTCGAACACATTGATGCACCCGTATCCACAACGACAGGAGCAAGTCTCATGTCGACCGAACACGATGTCCAAGTACCGTGCATGCTGTTTGAGGGGTTTTTTCGACATGGTACCGTCGATCCTCCCTGTACGCATCCCTTGTATGTGCATATTCCTGTAGGTTTTTATTCTAGTATGTAATGAAGATAATTACAATTGACAAGTCGATTTTTCTTGATATTTGTTGTTGCAACACGATGCACGGTTTCGTCATTTCGATAAGCACACAAAAACAATGTATCCGAGCAATCCGTTTTGAGAGATATGGGGGGAAATGCATTTTGCTGACATCCGGGTAGAGCACATCCTTCGACGAGCAACCGAAACCGAGATGAATTGTCAAGTAGTGTCAAGCTGACCATGAAACGGGAATCGATACTCGGCGTACACGTGCGGTGAGGAAGCGCAGGTGAGAGGAAGGGCACAGCGGTAACGCTGTGTCCAAGGAGAAGGGAGGGAGCTGTGCGCGCTAACGTGCAAATTGAGAAGTGAATTAAATTGTTAAAGTGCTGACATGCAATCTTATTGAGTAGAACCTACAGTGTCTCTCATTGACAGATAGTCGGATGTCCAGTCCGACTATCATCCAACGGGATTAAGTCCTAATGGCTTAGTCCTATTGGCTACTATGCACCTGGCTACATACAGTGTTCAGGAGCGACACATATTGATGTGTCCCCAAGTGTAGGTAGGGTGTGGGTTTGGAAGAGGTGGAAAAAGCGATGTGGGTGAAAACCCACCCTCTCCTGACCCGGGAACCCATGTATTGGTGAGAATCATTACGTCATCCCACTGTGTATTTCCTTGTTCGGAGGGAGTGTGCACAGAAGGCAACGATCTGTGTAACCGGACACTTCCGAGTTACGCAGCACGGTACGCGTATGAGGAAGCGTGTACAACGACTTCTCTCAAGGACTCTCTTCCGAGAGCTGTTGCCTGCTTCCTGCAGTGCAACAATCGGTTACCTGTAGATCTCTATAGAGTGACCGTTGATAACCAAAGACTTTAGTCAACGGTAAAAATGGAACTGTGTATTTGTTGGGGGTTGCCCTCTGTAGGACAACCTGAGTTATCTTGAGTTCACTATCTAGCATAGTGAACTTCCGTTTCTTTCAATGTGAACCTAAGTGAATGGCTCTGAATGACCGTATGCATGTGGTGCTATTCAATTGGTCTAAAAGCATGTAGTTTTAGCCTATGAGAGTCG